>ML415492.1:0-43206 GCA_005239525.1 Nicotiana knightiana | reverse complement strand
AGGGATTGGTTTTGGACCTGGGTGTTTCTTGGCCCAGGTCCGATTTTCGTTTAGTTAATTAACTTAATTGTTTTAATTAAATTAAACTCTAAACTAATAAAAATGTAGCAATTAATTTCAAACCTTATTTTCATATATATTTATATATTAATTAAGGATACAACAACCAATTATACTTTTAATCAAATCTATGATTTATCGAATAAAATGATCAATTTTTATAGTAATTAGTTATTAAAAACTACATTACGTTAAATACTCGTCATTTGTCTATCATTTAACTAATTATGACCAACAAATTCGTAATGCAGAATTTCAATGATTTTGACAGAAGAATTGTGGATATGCCAGTAACGCGAATAATTCACAATTAATTAACGAAAAGTCAGTCAATATTTTATAAAATTGATTGATTTATTGGGATTTTTATAGGACGATACGACGAGTAAAAATCACATGCTCACAAAGGTATATAGTTTTTAGATGATAACTGCTTAACCCTTTTAAACGTCCATCATAAAGTGTAACCCTAGACCGGGAATTGTGTTATTTCCTCGCGTCTTTGCAGGTCTAATATCATCATCTGGTGATGGGTTAGCTTTGTGCCTATCATCTAAAAAAGTTAGTAAAATTTTTAAATGTTCAAAATAAAATCGAACGTGTGATACCTGACGGGGGGGTATTCTTTTCTTTTGGAAGTAATACTTCTTTAGATGGATGGCGTTCTAGCTTGTTGGTAGAACTCTGTCGTCCATACCTTCCAACTCATAGGCGCCTTTCCCAGCTATGCCTCGGAGTTTGTAAGGTCCTTCCCAGTTTGGATTTAGTTTTCCTGCACCTTCTTCTATTGTTGATTGAAAGACTTTTTTGAGGACGAAGTCCCCAATCTTAAAGTACCTGAGATGAGCTTTACGGTTGTAATAACGCTCTGTGATTTTTTTTGAGCTGCCATCCGTATCAATGCTGCTTTTCTCCGTGGTTCGAGCAGGTCCAGGTTGGTCCTTAATTCGTCGTCATTTTCACCTTCCATGGCTGTTGAGAACCTTATGCTTGGTTCGCCAATCTCCACAGGTATTAAGGCTTCTAAACCATAAACAAGTGCGAACGGAGTTTCTCCCGTGGCTATCTTTGAAGTTGTTTTGTACGCCCATAATACCGCTGGTAACTCATCAGGCCAATTTCCTTTGGCTTTATCCAGACGCTTCTTTAGATTGTTGATGATGATCTTATTTGTTGACTCAGCTTGACCATTATCCACGGGGTGGTACGGCGTTGAAGTGATCCGCTTGATTTGCCAACTTTCGAAGAATTCTGTGATTTGCGAGCCTATGAATTGTGGGCCATTATCACACACGATTTCCTTTGGTATTCCAAAGCGGCATATTAAGTTTCGCCATAAGAAGCTTTTAACTTCCTTTCTCGCACTTGTTTAAACGCTTCTGCCTCTACCCATTTTGTAAAATAGTCGGTTAGTACGAGTAAAAACTGTACCAGTCCTTTAGTTGTGTGAAGAGGTCCCACTATGTCCATCCCCTATTTCATGAAAGACCATGGGGATATTATTGGATGTAATAATTCCGCTGGTCGATGCATGTTATTGGCAAACCTTTGGCATCTGTCACATTTGGATACGAAATTCTCGGCTTCTTCTTCCATCTTAGGCCAATAGTATCCGGCTCTGATTAGTGTTTTCAATAAGGATCTCGCCCTTGAGTGATTTCCACAGTGTCCTTCGTGGACTTCTTTCATCACAAATTTCGTTTGGTTAGGTCCGAGGCATTTAGCTAGGGGTCCTCCGAACATCTTGTGATAAAGTGAGTTGCGAATAAGGGAGTACCGTGCAGCTTTGTGGCGAAGTGCTTGAGCTGCTTTCCTGTCTTCAGGTACGATGCCATTCTGCAAAAAATTAAGAATTTCATTTCTCCAGTCCCAGGTTAGGTTGTTGAAAGTTACCTCATTCCTGTCTTGGTCTATTATTGAATGAAATAGTTGAACGACAATTATATTGTCTTTGTTCGTTACTTCCATGACTGCTGCGAGGTTAGCTCATGCATCTGCTTCTGCATTTTCCTATCTAGGTATTTGCATTACCTTCCATGTTTTGAATTGTCTCACGAGCTCTCATGCTTTTTCAAGATATTGTTGCATTCTAGTCTCTCGAGCAATGTAAGTCCCTTGTATTTGATTTACTACCAGTTGGGAGTCGCTGTTGATCACGATTTGCTCGATTAAGAGCTACCGCGCGAGTTCAAGCCCTGCAACAACAACTTCGTACTCTGCTTTATTGTTAGTTATAGGATAACACTTGATAGCTTGCCGTGTCTTTTTACCCGTGGTTGATATCAAGACTATGCCTAAGCCGGCACCTTTTATATTTGAAGAACCATCGGTGAACAAAGTCCATAGGCCAGGATTAACACCGTTAAAGAGTTGTAACTCTTTTTCCACTTTAGATACAATGCTATTACTAAAGTCAACAACAAAATAAGCTAGTATTTGAGACTTAATTGCAATCCTAGGCTGATAGACTATTTCATGCCCGCTTAATTCTATGGTCCACTTGGCTAATCTTCCTGACAATTCCTGTTTATGCAGAATATTTCTTAAAGGATATGAGGTCACAACGGTGATTGGGTGGCATTGAAAATAGGTTCTTAATTTTCTAGATGCCATTATTAAAGCTAAGGCTAACTTTTCCAGATGTGGATATCTAGTCTCAACATCTAGCAAAGTTTTACTTACATAATAGATAGGTGATTGTTTACCTTTTTCTTCTCTTACCAGTACTGCACTTACAACAATTTCTGAGACAGCCAGGTAGATGTACAATCTTTCCCCTTCTTTTGGCTTTGAAAGCAGTGGTGGTTTCGATAGATAAATCTTCAGGTTCTTGAGGGCTTGCTGACATTCTTCAGTCCATTCGAACTGATTCTGCTTTTTGAGAACTGAGAAGAATTTAAAACTTTTTTCGGAAGATTTAGAAATAAACCTACCGAAAGCTGCTATTCTTCCTGTCAGTCTTTGAACTTCCTTTTTATTTATTAAAATATCAGGTATTTCCTCTATGGCTTTAATTTGAGCGGGATTTACCTCTATTCCTCTGTTTGATACAAGGAAGCCCAAAAAATTGCCTGATTGCACTCCAAAAGCGCATTTCTCTAGATTTAACTCCATATTATACCTGCATAAAATATCAAAAGCAGTAGAGAGGTGCTGGAAATGGTCTTGTGCTTGTGTTGATTTTACCAACATATCATCAATATAGACTTCCATCGTCTTTCCAAGATGTTCTTGGAACATTTTAGTCACTAACCTTTGATAGGTGGCTCCAGCATTTTTTAAGCCAAAAGGCATAACTTTATAACAGTAAGTCCCCCTATTTGTAATGAAGGAAGTTTTTTCCTCATCTGAGGGATTCATTTTAATATAATTATAACCAGAGTATGCATCTAATAAGCTTAATAATGCATGACATGTTGTGGCATCGATCATTTGATCTATATGTGACAATGGGAATGAATCTTTGGGGCATGCTTTATTTAAGTCAGTATAATCTACGCATACTCTCCATTTGCCATTCTTTTTAGGTACTACCACGGTGTTTGCTAACCAGTTAGGGTACGTTACCTCTCATATCGAACCAATCTTCAAGAGTTTCTGCACTTCTTCGTTGATANACAGGTACGAAGGATAGATCTTCATTTAGTTTATGAGTCATCACTTCTGGTGGGATGCCTGTCATATCTGAGTGGGACCATGCAAAGCAGTCTGCGTTAGCCTTTAAATAATCAATTAACTTACCTCTTCGAGTGGGGCCTAGCCTCGTTCCTATATACATTTTCTTCTCAGGCTTTTATTCAAATAATGGAACAGCTTCGAGCTCTTCCGTAGTTGTTTTAATCTGCTCATCTTCCTCCGGTTCACGAATGACGTCCGGTCTGGAATCTGCATCTGTGTGGTATAGTACACCTTCTGTGGTAACCTGATTTTCCTTCTCGTAGGTATTTTATTTCGTACCTGTTTCAACAATAATACCTTTCGTACCTATTTGGGTAGTAATTTCTTCCATGCCCGTTTGGGAGGCGTTACGTCCTTGGGAGATTCCCTTATCTCGTAATTCTTCCACCTCTATTTTCTTGTTGTACTGTACCACAGTGTTTATATTTATTGCGGTCTACTGATCGCCTTTGATTTGTTGAATCCCCCATTCAGAGGGGAATTTAATTACCTGATGCAACGTGGAGGGTATCACTTTCATGTCGTGGATCCACGGCCTTTCATGATCACGTTATAAGCCATGTCAGTATCAACGACTTGGAACCTGGCACTTTTGATCACCCCCGTAGCATAAGTGCTAAGCTCAAATTCTCCTTTTGTTATAACCGTAGAGTTATCAAACCTTGATATGGCTCGCGCTTTTGGGATTACTTGATTCCCCAGTAGCATTTCTTCCACGACTCTCAGCAAAATGATATTGACTTAANACTTTTGATCACCCCCTCAGCATAAGTGCTAAGCTCAATTTCTCCTTTTGTTATAACCGTAGAGTTATCAAACCTTGATATGGCTCGCGCTTTTGGGATTACTTGATTCCCCAGTAGCATTTCTTCCACGACTCTCAGCAAAATGATATTGACTTAACTGCCTGGATCAATCAACACTCTTTTTACGTTAGTGTCATGAATAAGTAAAGATATTACTAGAGCATCGTTGTGCAGAAGCATTAATTCGTTGATATCTGCATCATCGAAAGTTATATCATCTTCTTCCAAATTTTCACGAGCCCGTTTCCCATGTGTAATCATGAACTTTGTGGTTGTTTTGCAAATCACTCTATTTGTTCGATGCGATCGTTCTGCTCCTTCACCTGTTTCTGCACGGTTAGTAGTAAATTTTGAAATTTTTAGTTATTAGATATACCTGGTCTCGTTCCGAGAGATTCATTAGGAGTATCTCCTCTTCTTGAGTTTGCCAACCCAGACTGAGGATTTGTGATGGTGTTATTGGGGGTGGCGTCGGCGGTGTAGGTAATGTGGCTGGTAATCCTCTCGCAAATTCTTGCAAAGCTTGGCTCACATACTCTGCAATCATTTGCTTTACATGATCTTGTTCCACAGTTTGATCATTATCACCATTGGTTATTGGACCTTTCTGGGAATTGTTCCCTCGAACCACGTGGAGTTTCTGAAGGCGATGGAACTGGGGTTCCACTCCTTTGCTGGTTGTTGTCGTTGGAGTTTGACATAATTCAGAGGATATCACTTGAAAAGTAAACAAAGATTATCATATTCCCGGTAACAGAACCAATCTGTGTAACCAAAGAATTAGACCATTTTACTAAAGCCTATTTTTAAGATGAATAGGGGTTACTGATAATCAAAGTAATGAAGAAAAATGAATATTAGACAGTATTGCAGAAATAAAAAATCGAAGTTAATTGTATTCGAGAATCAGATGCCTTTACAAGTTGTATTCCCCTCCCTTATATAGGAGATTCTTACAACGTACGACTCTTGATATGGTTACTCATTAATGACTAATTATGACATTTATGAGGCATTACAAAGGATAACGGTAATTGGGGTTCGGTTACATAACGTTCGAGTAATCAATTGTGGGTCCTTGAATCTGCCTGTAGCTTTCCATATTCATTCTGACCGTGCCTCTCTCCCGTTTTGATCAAGTTGAGTTTCCCGTGGCTGATAAGTTCGTGGGTTTACAGAACCGTGTCTCTTTGTACCGTATCTCTTAAAAGAATCACATCCAGCTGTCACATTTTCCTGTGTCCACGTGACTGGCTGAGTTGTTAAAAGCTGGCTTACGTGTGAAACTCTTTTTTACCAATTCACATGCGACAACTCGCCACACAGGCGGACCAACTTGTCCTAAGCAGATATTGAAGAAACGGCAGAATTCAATTATGACTGGATCAATGGAAGGTCTAAACCCTAGAGTGCAAGGGTAAGTATAAACAAAAGAGTATTCCGTCTTGTAAGACGTTATTCTTCGATTACTATTCAAAATGTAGACAGGAAAATCAGGCCTCCAAAAACACTCCCTACGAACAAGGGAAATCTGACCCTCAGTAATAAGGGTTGGATACCTTTCGACACTCTCAAGGGAAGAAGATTGGTCTACGAGAACTTGATTATCTCTAGCAAAGACAAACTTAGCAGGAATAATTTCATCAACTCCAGGTTCACGAAGGCGTTCATATCTACCTCTAGACAAAGACCGGGAAGCCCTAGCCCTCGGAGAAACTAGAGACCTAGCGGAAGGAGGGGAAACTATCTGAGAAGAAGAAGAGCCTCTCGAAGAAGTGGATCCCAGACTCCTAAGTCTACCACCCCTCCGTCTCCAGTTTGAGCAGAAGATGGCATTAAATTCTCAATACCTATTACTCTCTGAGGTTGATTTTAAGAAGACATGTTTACAAAGGCAAGAAAAAGTTCTTTACAAAAGACAAAGTTAGAAAGTGTTTCGTGGAAGCAAAGAAAAGAAGAAAGGTATTTATACTTGAGGACAACCGTCAAACATGGAAAAAAAATAATGATGAAAAGTCATAAATGAAGGTGTCACTTCGGAACTGACGCAGCCGCAGAAAGCCCTAAAAAGCGCCGAGTAACTACAGAATCAATCTGAGAAGGACACGTGGTTTGAGCATTAAATAGAAGTGACAAACGACGCCTATGAGTTTGAGCAGAAGATGGCATTAAATTCTCAATACCTATTACTCTCTGAGGTTGATTTTAAGAAGACATGTTTACAAAGGCAAGAAAAAGTTCTTTACAAAAGACAAAGTTAGAAAGTGTTTCGTGGAAGCAAAGAAAAGAAGAAAGGTATTTATACTTGAGGACAACCGTCAAACATGGAAAAAAAATAATGATGAAAAGTCATAAATGAAGGTGTCACTTCGGAACTGACGCAACCGCAGAAAGCCCTAAAAAGCGCCGAGTAACTACAGAATCAATCTGAGAAGGACACGTGGTTTGAGCATTAAATAGAAGTGACAAACGACGCCTATGATTCAGAGAAGGATACAATGTTTTGAGGTAAAACAGCGGCACAATATTCCCTCCATAAATGCGTATCCACTTACCAAATATTAATCGATAAAGAAATGGTAAATGGGGGGACTATCTGTATTGGTAAAAAAGAGTCTCACACGTTAGCTGATTCTAGACAACCCAGCATGATACGTGGACCAAGGGAAACGCGACAGCTGGACGTGATTCTATAAAGAGATACGGAACAAAGAGGCACGGATCAATAAACCATCGAGTCCATCAGCCACGGGAAACTCAAATTGATCAAGACAGGGAAGAGACACGGTCAGAATAAATCTGGACAAAGCTACGGGCAGATTCAAGGACCCACAATTGATTACTCGTACGTTATGTAACTGTACCTCAATTACCGTTATCCTTTGTAACGCCCCATTAATGTCATAATTAGTCATTAATGGGCAATCATATAAAGAGTTGTACGTTATATCAAGGAATATCCTATATAAGGGATAGGAATACAGCTTGTAAAGGATCATCTGATTTTCGAATACTATCTACTTTGCTTTTCTATACTTCTGTAATATTGTCTACTACTCGTTTCTCTTTATTTAATATTATTTTCTTGATTATTAGTAACTCATGTTCATCCTAGAAATAGCTTTGGTCAAAAGATCTAATTCTTTGGTTAAACAAACTTCCCCTTAGGTATTTTTATACTGATTTTGTTATGTAGACACCGTGTACGTGAGGTGACGAGGGCGAGACGGGTCATTGTTGCTAAAATCCTATTTTTACTTCCATGAAATCACTCATTTTCATTCCTATATTATTGTTTCCTGTCTTAACTGAGTAGTTAGCTCAAGAGTAAGCATGCCTACATGTCCTTACTTGATTTCCTCTTATTTGCTACTAGTTGCACCATGCTTAGGTAGCCTTACTCTATTCTTGCTTGTTGTTTTCCTGGACTATTTAATTAAATCGTATCCAACATACTTCTGCTTTGCATATTTAAAATTGGGACTACGGGCCGAGATCCGGGAGCTTTCCCCCTGTACTGCATTTCATATTTAAATTGGACTATGGACCGAGATCCGGGAGCTTTTCCCCTGTACTGAAATGCATATTTAAATTGGGACTACGGATGGAGATCCGGGAGCTTTCCCCCTGTACTGCGTAGCATATTTAAATTGGGACTACGGACTGAGATCCAGGAGCTTTCCCCGTGTACTGCATTGCACATTTACTGTTGAGATATATGATGTGCTGAGCCGAGGGCTCTCTTTTCGTTATTAATTCTTCCAGTTTCCGTTAATCCTGTTTATCATTGCTTATCTATATTTCACTCTTTTAAATTGTATATTGACTTGTTTTAAAAACTCAGTAGGGCCTCAACCTGACCTCGTCACTACTTGACTGGGGTTAGGCTTGGCACTTACGGAGTACCGAATGTGGAGTACTCACGCCCTTTCCTGCGCATGTTTTCCCCATGTGCAGATCCAGGTACCAGCACCCAGTATCGTGGCTAGGAGTAGTTCTAGTAGCTGCCAGGAGACCGGGAGGTAATTCTGCCGCGTCCGCAGAATCCCACGAGTTCCCTTCTACTCTAGTATAGGCATAGAAGACTTATGTATTTTTCCACTGTTTCATTGTATAGAGCTACATTTAGTACAAATCTTGTGACATTCCGGGTTTTGGGAAGTGAAAGTGTATATGCTGAGCAGCTATGTTATATCTGATTGAGTTCTTTTCTATCTTTATTTTATTGATTCTATGATTTTCCGCAAATTTTAGGCTTACCTAGTCGTAGAGACTAGGTGCCGCCACGATACCTTTCGGAGGGCAAAATGGGTCGTGACAACTTGAGATCATTTGTTCGAGTCCACTTTTCCCTTTTATTGTTTTTAATAATTTTTCCTTTTCTATGTTGTTGCTACCGAGAATGTGCAATGAGTAACCACCATTTACCTTGTAAAATTATTATTCCAATGTCTTCTAATTCTTTTTTTCTCTATTTTACTTCATATTTTAAATTAATTCAATAGAAATCAACTTTATTTAACTTCAAAAAACTTTGTACAAAGCGATCTTTAATTCTCTATTTCATAAATTTTGCTAAATCATGCAAGTATATTTAATGAAATTATTTATATTTTGTTAGTTTATGTTGAAATTTTTTATTTGATTTATAATTTCTGGTTTAGTGTATTAGCCCTTTTTCTTTAATTATTGATATTAATTCAGTAGATTGTAATTCTTTTTTATTATCCTCTATTTGTAGATAATACCTTCTTAGTTATAAACACAAAAGGATTTAATAATCTGTCTAATTTCATGCAGTTTATAAAAAAAACTTTATTGGTTAAATAATATTCTTGTTTAATTTTAACAAAATTTGAAAAATGAAAATTTGTTAATTTAAATAGATAAGAATGTTTGGTAAAAAAAGACAAACTATTCAAATAATTAGGAGGAAATACTTTATGTACTATTAAAATGCCAAAATTTGTAAAATATAGTGCTCTCTCTTTTAAATGACTTAATTTTAACATCACGCTATAAACAAAGGAGACCAAAAAGGAAAACAATTAACAAAAACTCGACCAAATTTTGTTCGCCATGTTCGATGTCGCTTATACTATCGATTTGTGTCATTTTAAATTGAACCCGCTTGTGTAAAATTCTGGATACGCCACTGTACAAAGGTAATAAAAAATTAGGGCAGAAAGTTCAAAATCAAATTCAAGCCTATAGATGTTTTGGAATACTCGTACGGATGAAGTAGTATTGCATTATAGACAAGCCTTTCTCAGACAACACTAAACTGGACAAAATAAGGTAGCCAATGCATCAGTTATGCAGCATAGCGTGAGGGATTAAAGCTGACTAAGAAAATAACTATGGTCAGAGGGTAGGAGTGAGTGGGCAGAGGGGTGAAGATAAAAGGTGTTTGCACATAGAGTTTTTCAGGAAGTGTTAAGTCTGGTAAGAGAAATCAAACGGATACTTAATAACTGTAATAACAAATTATAATTTTATCCTCGGGCTGGCCAGGCATACACGAGGATGTGTCATATGTGCAATTATAGAAGACTTAGCGAGAAGGATTCCGGTAATTGGGGAAATTATAACTCTAGACCTCCTTAATCTTGTCTCCACCTCTTAGTTTCCTTAGTTAATAATTTTACTGCTTTTAATAGTTTCTAGTTAATTAGTTTAAAATAAGAATCACAATCTTTATTATTAGGAAATTGTTTGGACTTGTGTTTCTTAGCGATATTGAACAACTGTGCTAAGCCCTAGTTCTCTGTGGTATTCGACTCCGGACTTGTAAACCGAATTATATTTGCAAACACTGCTTAGTCCTTTTTATAAGGCATAGTTGAGTTATAAGGCATAGCTAAGACTTCTCACAATCCTTCATGTGAGGTCTAAACTTCCCACATGTGTTAGGACCGAAAAAATCAAGTATCATGCGGAAGCTAGTAAAGCAAACATTGAGCGATGATAGATCAGACAGTCAAAGAGAAATCTACCAAAAGAGACACAAATATTTAACGGGGTTCACGACCACAGCTAAGATGAGAAATCTACTATAATAAAAGAGAATACAAAATATCGGAACAACCTCACGAATAGGCAAACACAAGTGACACACTAACACTTGTCCCGTAAAGTTCTCCCCCCCCCCCCCCCCCCCCCCCATATGGCTACATTGGGGATGCTACTTAATGAGAAGGAAATATCCTCAATTTATAGAAGTCCACACCTTTTCTACAAGAAAAAGGATCAACTAAACATGGAAGAATTATAATTTTATTCCACAAAAAGGAAAACTCAATTATGGTAAATATGTTGTCATTTCCTTCAAGAAATAGGAAAATCAAATACGGTAAGAAAATCAGGACAACCCTAGCAATAGGGGTGTACAAACCGAACCGGAAAACTGCACCAAATCGAAAAGTCAAACCAAACCGATTAAAAAATCCGACTAGGTTTGGTATTGAGTAAAAAAAACCCGAGCCAAACCGACATAAAAATATATAATTTTAAGACTTTATATAGAATTTTATTTAAAAAATATCTACAAATATTTGAGATCCTCTCATGGGATATAATATTTAATATAACCATAAAGTACATTCATTTGTATTTACTTTAAATAATAGATTGTATCACTTTCTTATTACGTGTTATTGAAAGGCGTCAATCATCTCTTTGTTCTTTCATATTCATATGTTATGATATATTATATGTTTTTCGAATTTGAAGTGGTATTTCGATAATCTAAAATTACATAGTATAACATATTATCATTTAGGTATCATATTGATTTTTATATTTATCATTAAATTTGGTTAACTCCTGAAAGCGTACATCAACCAAAAATTATTGGTAGACGACTAAGAAAATAAACTATTATGTGTTACTAAAACATTCTCCCATAAGATCACTTTAATAGATCGTATGTTTGTTTTTTTTAATTTTTCGTAAATATATATATATTCACTTATCAAAATTTTATCTATAAATTTAATAATGCAAGATTAAAATAATATTCATGTAATAAAAACCTGAATAATCCGACAAAACGAACCAATCCAAACCGATATAATTGGTTTAATTTGATTTTGATAAAATCTGAAACAACCCGGTCCATATACACCCCTGCCTAGCAATATGAGCAATTATAACATTTAATCAGGACAACCTAGCAATGGGAGACGAATATGAGCAAGATGGTATGTTTAAATGGGAGAAATTATAATGTTTGGAGAAGCAAGATGAAAAACTTGTTGTTCGTGAAGAAGATGCATCTACCCGTTTTTGTAGCTCATAAACCCGAGACTATATCTGATGAAGATTAGGATTTTGAGCACCAACAAGTATGTAGATATATACGACAATAGGTTGAAGATAATGTTCGCAACCATATTGTGAATGAGACACATGTGAGATTATCGTGGGAAAAGCTATAGACTCTTTATGCTTCGAAAATTGGGAACAACAAGTTGTTCCTGCTAAAGCAATTGATGAACTTTAAATACAAGGAAGACAGCCCTATCCTTGATCATATAAATGATTTTCAGGGCGTCCTTGATCAGCTGTCTGGAATGAGAGTTAATTTTAATGATAAGATACAAGGACTTTGGCTTCTTAATACTTTTCCAGACTCTTGGGAAACTCTTCGTGTTTATTTTAAAAATTCATCTCCTCGAGGTAAGGTGACCATGGAATATGCCAAGAGTGGTGTGTTAAACGAGGAAGTAAGGGAAAAATCTCAGGATTCATCCTCACAAGCAGATATCTTGGTTACAGAAGACCGGGGGAGAGATAGAACAAAAAGCTCGAATAATAGAGGTAAAAGTAGAAGTAAGTCAAGGTCCAAATACCATAATATTACATGCAACCACTATGGTAAGAAAGGACACATCAAAAGGTTTTGCCACAAGTTGAAGCAAGACACTAGAAAAGGAAAGAAAGTTGAAAATAACGAGAACAATGTTGTTGCTATTGTTCGAGATGACCTCCTTTTTGTTTATGATGAAAACGTCATCAACTTGGTGTCCCATGAGACGAGATGGATAGTAGATTCCGGAGCTACCTCACATGTCACACCAAGAAAAAACTTTTTCTCACCTTATACTCATGTTGATTCTAGAGTGTTAAAAATGGGAAATGCCAGTGAAGTTAAGGTGTTTGGTGTTGGCACGGTTTGTTTGAAAACTAATAATGGTTCAACGTTAGTTCTTCAAGATGTTAAGCATACTCCAGAATTTCCTTTCACTTTGATCACCGCATGAATATTAGACGATAAAGGTTACCATAATGCCCTCTTTAATGGATAATGGAAGCTCACCAAGGGCTCGTTAGTAGTGGCTCAAGGAGTCAAGTTTGGTCATTTATATGTGACACAAGGCTCTATTCTTAATGACTCCATAAATCTAGTGGAAAGTGACACTTTATAAGAATTATGGTACAGAAGATTAAGCCATATGAGTGAAAGGGGTGATTACGTGTTTCGCTAAGAAAAGTTTGCTTTCTGGAGTGAAACAAGCAAAGCTGAAAAGGTGTATCCATTGTTTAGCTGGCAAACAGAAAATGGTTTCCTTTCATAGTCATTCTCCCTCAAGAAAACCCAACTTATTGGAGCTAGTACACTCTGATTTGTGTGGTCCTTTTAAAGTAAAGTCAAAAGGTGGTGCACTTTACTTTGTGACCTTCATTAATAATCATTCTCGTAAGCTCTGGGTGTATCCTTTGAAATCTAAAGATCAAGGACTTGGCGTGTTTAAGAAATTTCAAGCCTTAGCTGAGAGTATGGGTGTTTAACAGGTGGGCCGGGTTGGGAAAAAACTGACCGGTTTCCAATCCGGGCCGATTACGAGTTATGCCAAACCGGACTTAACAGGTCCGGGTCCATCCGGATAAAAAATGAATCGGCAGGGTTACGGGTCCAAGGAGCCAGGCCGGGTAAGCGTTATTTTTTTTTTTTTGTATTTTTTATAACTATCGTAGTATATATTAATATAAAGTAAAAATATAAAACAAAAAAATAATCTTATAAAAAGAGTGTTTGAATAAAAGGATGCAAAGGCTTTAAATCTATATATTTGAAATTTTGAATATTTCATTAAGAATTTAAGATAATAGAATAATATCATAAATGAAGATGGGAAAAAATTGCACTTATAATTTGCAAGTGATTTTTTTATTTCAAACTTACAAATTGAAGTTTACATTTAACAACAAGTAAATTAACGAAAAAAGAGTAAATTCAAAGATTTTGCATTGCCTTAGTAAGTTCTTCATAATCAATATGAACTTATTGGCCATCATCTGGAGTGTTAAATTCAGATGGGTTACCATGTGTTAATATATCTCCAAGTTCCTCATCTTCTGGTCTATCAACATCTTCACGTCTCTGATTTCTTCGTTTCGATCTAATCCAATCTTTGGAACATACTAAAACTTCCAAAGCATTGCTTCCCAATGAATGACGGGTGTCTCCAAGTTGTTGTCTTGCTTGACTAAATGCACTCTCTGATGCAACAGTTGAAATTGGCACATTCAGCACGTCCCGAGCCATAGCGAAAAGAACGGGAAATTACTTTTCATTCTCATGCCACCATCCCAACGGTGAAAATTCCTTTGTGCAAGAAGCTTTTTGCTTTTGCAAGTAGAATTAAAGTTCATCAATGTTCCTGCTACTGATTTGAGTGGTAGGAAATATAGACCAAATATTAAAACCATCAAGGCCTTCATCATCATCCATAGTAGTAGAAGTGTCACAATGCATAGTGGGATTAACATTGCCTACATTAAGAGCAGCAACATCAACTATATTTGCATAATAATTATATAATTATTGTAAATAATCATTTAGCTTGTTCATGCAACAATATATATTTGGGGTTTCAGTTGATCCAGTCTCCGTATAAGTATATAAAGCATTGATTAATTGGTGACAATCAGACATCTTAATAGAAGGATTTAAAACAGCACCAATTAAGTAAATCAGAGGAATTGGAAAGAAATATTTTTTTGAATTTTGCTTGCATTTTTTCAATAACATCCTTATATTTTTCTTTCTTCTTAAATTCAGAGATGAAAAAAGAAATTTCAGCTATATGTACTAAAGCCATAGTAACAGTAGGTTAATATGCTCCATAAAACTCAATAGTAGTTGTATAAAATTTATGTAAAAATTTAACAACATCATTAATGGTCTCCCAAGTAGTAGTTGTTAATATACAGTTTGGATCAGTACAATGTGCATTAGCAACTTCAGTTATTGGCAATCTATATTTGTAGCAACATTTTAAAAATAAGTATGTATAATTCCATCTAGTAACAATTTTGTCTGGCATGAATCTGAGGTTAAGGTTATGCTCGGTATACTTATTCTTAAATTCCCTAATTCTAGATTGTCTATTATTTCCTTGAATAACACCAACTGCTCTTCTAACATGAGTAATCTCAGTTGAAAATAAATCAAGGACGCTTTTAACAATTAAATTATAAACATGTAGTGGTGATTGCAAATGCAGTTTTAATATTGAAATTGCGGCATTATTGTTAGAAGCATTATCAAAAGACATACACAATATTTTTTTCTTAAGATTATAAAATTCAACAACTTCGCAAATAGTAGTACTTATAAACACAGCGGTATGACTCTAATCTTCATCATATTTAAAAGCGATAATACATTTTTGCATAAAATAATTATCATCTATCCAATGATATGTAATTGTCAAATAATCATTTTCATTAACAGCATGGCCAATATCAGAAGTTAGAGAAACTCTGCAAGGAGGGTGGTCAAACAAATAACGTATGTATGTTTGATATTGTCCATGAAGTCTAAAGATATCAGATCTACAAGTGCTTCAAGGGATACCTTTAAATAAAGGATTATAAATCCTTCGAATATACATAATAAGATATGATGAAGAATCAAAAGAAAAAGGTAGACAACCCAAAGCAATCATTTTTGCAAACTCCTCATGATCCTTCATTTTATCATATTTCATTAGTCTTCCAGTACTAGGGTTTAGAGTTGCTTGATTTCCATCTAAATCGGAGCCCCATTATATAGGATGCTCAATTCTCATATGTCTACTAAGTGTCTCAATCCCCTCTAATTGTCCTCTAGTCTTATGTTCAAAATCATCCTTACAAAGCTTGCATCTAACTCTATCACTATTCTCTATGTCTTCAAAAAAATTTCAAACCTTACTTCTTTTTCTCCGATTAGTAGTCGGGGCCACAGGTAGTCTACTACTAGCACCACGACCACCACCCCTGCTAGCAGCTCCAACACTACTAGGTATGAGTGGTGTCTCATCTTCAATTTCTAATTCATTATCTTCTATACCGAAATCTTCCTGTAATTGTTCATAATCTATATTATTATCAGGTGATGTTTCAGAAACATGTGTAGGACTATTTAAATTACTACCACGTGTTGAAGTAGTACCTCTTTTTTTATTTTCCCGTTACCCCGATTAGCTACCTTACTACAAACTCTTTTTGCAACATTAAACATATTGTAAAGATTTAACTACTAGCAAAAATTAAATACGCAATAAAATAGTAAATAAGAGAAAGAGTTGGAGGGAGCACCGAATTCGGAAATAAATTGAACACTTGATGATTTCGCAACTCCAATGTTACCACGAAGAAACGTCAATTGTTCAAAGTTTGAAGTTCAATTGTTCAAACTTCAAACAATAAATAATACGATAAATTAAATTCCAAAAAAAAAATGAGAGCCAAATAGTTGATTGCACTTTAGGTGAAGAATGAGAGAATGATAATTGAGAATATGAGTTTGAGAAATGAGAGATAAGAGAAGAAATGAAGAAGAGGGGGGTGTATTTATAGTTTTTCAAAGGGCTAAATTAGTAATTACAAAAGTGTTGTTTTTTTTAAAAAAATTGCACAAAAAGGATTATTTCTGCAAAATCAACCGTTGGGCAACGGCCAAATGCAACTGAATGTTGCCAACGGTCATAAGACCATTAAAAAAAATCAGAAACTAGCCGTTAAACTGGTCTGGGTCGGTCCGATCCGGGCCGGTTAACCGGTTCTACAGTAATGTGTGTTGACCGGGTTTGACCGGTTCGATTAACCGGATCTATTTATGTGAACGGAACAACCCTCCTAATTCAGACCACACGGCCCCCTAACTATCGGTCCAGACCGGGTTTCAACCGGTCTGGGTCGGGCCGGGAACGGGTCAACCCAGCCCGTTTGATAGGCTTAGCTGAGAGACACACGGGAAAGAAATTAAAATGTATTCGCACCGACAATGGTGGTGAATATTGCGGTCCCTTTGATAACTATTGCAAGGAATAAAGAATTCGTCATCAAAAAATTCCGCTCAAGACGCCTCAATTGAATGGTTTGGTAGAGAGGATGAATATAACTCTAGTTGAAAGAGTTAGATGCCTGCTTTCAGAGGCTAAACTTTCAAATACATATTAGGCGGAAGCACTTAACACTGTTGCCTATGTTATCAATTTGTCTCCTGTTGTTGCTTTGGATGGTGATGTCCCAGACAGAGTTTGGTTTACCAAAGATGTTACTTATGATCACCTGAGAGTTTTTGAGTGTAAAGCTTATGTGCATGTTCCTAAAGATGAGAGATCAAAATTGGATGTCAAAACTAAGCAGTGCATCTTTATTGGTTATGGTCAAGATGAGTTCGGGTATCGTTTTCATGATCACGTTGACAATAAACTTATTAGAAGTCGTGATGTAATATTCTTTGAACACCAGACTATTGAAAATATTGACAAAGCTGATGATAGATTCTCAGAGTAATGAGAGATTAGTTGATATTGATCCAGTTTCTATTTTTAAGGCACCTATTGCACATGAAGACAATGATGGAGATAGTAATCAAGACCAAAATGATCATCATGGTGTAAATGTTATGGATGCTCCAGTTGATGAAGTTGTGGTTAATCAGCAACCAATTCCTGCTTAGGTAATTACTTTGAATGCTCCTGAAACCTCTCTTAAAAGATCTACAAGGGATAAACAAAAATACATATGTTATCCTCCTGATGAGTATGTACTTTTGACTGACATGGAAGAACCTGAGAATTATGATGAAGCCATGCAATATATTCACAAAGATCAGTGGATCGAGGCCATGGAAAATGAGATGAAGTCACTCCATGAGAATGGCACATATGAGTTAGTGAAATTACCGAAAGGCTTAGCCGCAAGTCTAGACTTAGAGGTTGAGCAGATGGATGTCAATACTGCTTTTCTTCATGGTGATTTAGATGAGGAGATTTCTATGAGCAGCCTGAGGACTTCGTCGTTAAGCTTACAGATAAGCATGTTTTGGAGAAAATTGGCAGGCATGAAGCCTGTCAATAATTCCTCTACTTGAAGACATATTTGGCCCTTTGGCTGGAGGGGGAGTTTGTTGGGCTCGTGTCCATGTTGTCCAGCCAAAAGCCTAATGGCCTAATCATATTCTCTTTTGATTTCCATTCCGATTCGGAATTGAATTCGGTTTTTATTCCTATTTAGAGTTGATTTTGGATTTAAGAGAAGCACCACTCATTATCTATAAATATGACAACCTTTGAAATTGTTCTATGCTCATTGGTACAAGTCTTTGAAAGACTTAAGCACATAACAACATGTGCACATATTCAGCATCCGTTGATTAAAATATACTACTTTAGAATGTAGTATATTTTATTTGGAGATTGTGTACCAAATTAGAATAATGTGATATGTTTAGTTTGAATATTTTATTCTAAGTTAGAATATTATGGTATATTTCATTTGGATACTATTAAAATATTGTGAATGCTTAATTTGAATAATATATTCTATATTAGAATATTATAGTACTTGTTAGGCTTGACTGTGCCGCATCTATTCTTCGAAAATATTTGCTAGGAGTGTATTGCAAGACTTCATGAGCGAAAGGTAGAATTATTCATGGCTCATGTTAAGAAGAAATTACTACTTATTTTACCACTTAGGCCAGTGTACATGGTAGAAACCGGAGGGCCTGACTTCGAAATCCTAATTGAATCCCGAGCTCGAGTTCGGGCAACTCGAAGAAGGAATCAGGCCCCACTGGAAAATGCACACCTCGGGGGAGTAAATCGGAGGCCCGACATGCTCTATCTCGAGATAGTGTCATTTCTAACACACTCAAGAAAGAGCGGGAATTGCTCAGGGGCATAAAGGTCAAGGCGAAAATTTCGGAATAGATTCGTACGAATCCGTACTAGATGGTTATACAGCTGTACAAATAGGATTTTTCATTGTAAATAGAAGTGTACCTTATTTAGGGTTTCCCCTCATATATAAAGGGGACCCCAATCATTTGTAAGGATCATCTGATTACTGCAAAAAAGAATATACTACCTTACTTTTCTCGTTTGTTGTGCTTCAGAATTATTCTTTAGCTTTAAAGTCCTTACTTTATTTGTTCTTGCTTTATTATCTCTAATCACCTCAAGGTCATCGAGAATCATCAAGCTCGAGGAGCTCGAGGTCCTTGCAGCTCTAGTAACATTGGTTTGGTTCATTAATCCTACTCATTTAAACTTTATACTACTTGTTTATTAATTAGCATTGAACTAGATCTCGTATCTTTAAAACCACAAATCAAATCCAAGTGTTACTTGTATTTTTCGCGGTAAACAGTTTGGCGCCCACCGTGGGGTTAAAGATAATAATGATTATTTCAGTGTTAGTTTTTTGATAACACACGTTATTCTTCACACTTTTTCTTGTCAAAGATTCTTTGATTCAGGCTAAAATATGTCAAACTCAGCAAACGCACCAGTACATTGTAATGACGGCCTCGGATTCCCTGGAGAAAATATTGCAACAGCTTCAGGAGTCGGTGTACCACCGCTCAACCCCGGGGTAGCACATGTTCTCAACCCGGTCGATGTTGGCTCGCACATTGCTATTAACACCGATTTGGGTACGGACGTCAGAGGAAGCGTGCGTGGAGAAGTTCAACCCAGTGGCCAAAGAACACATGGTCGAGGTGACGGAGAAGTTAGTCTCCAAGTGATTTTCGAGATGTTACAAGCACAACAGATAGCCATCGCTCAGTTGCAAAGCCGGCAAAGGACCCCGAGTGTGGTGGGACCAGAAACTACTCATCATGTTGAACCAGTCCCGGAAAGATCGAGCAATAATGGACCAGGAATTGACCCCACAATCATGAGAATGTTCGAAGAACTCACAAAGAGGATCGAGTCGGGAGAGAAAAGGATCGAGGACAACGACAAAAAAGTGGAGACGTACAACTCGAGGGTCGACCAAATACCAGGAGCACCTCCGGTTTTGAAAGGACTAGATTCAAAAAAGTTTATGCAAAATCATTTCCCACCGAGTGCGGCCCCGAAACCTATTCCGAAGAATTTTGCATGCTCGATATTCCCAAATACAACGGAACAATCGATCCCAACGAATCACCACATACACTTGTGGTATAAAGGGAAATGATTTGGAGGACGACGAGATCGAGTCTGTTTTGCTAAAAAAGTTTGGGGAAACTCTATTCAAAGGGGTCATGATTTGGTACCATAACCTTCCCCCGAACTCTATCGATTTGTTTGCCATGTTGGCGGATTCATTTGTAGATGCACATGTTGGTGCCATAAAGTTTGCAACAAGGAAGTCAGATGTATTCAAAATCAAGCAAAGGGAGAACGAGATGTTGAGGGAGTTCGTATCCCATATCCAGTTGGAACTAATGGAGTTACCACCAGTCTCCGATGACTGGGTCGTACAAGCCTTCACTCAGGGGATGAATGAACGAAGTTCGATAGCCTCGAGGCAGCTGAAGCGGAACTTAATCGAGTATCCCGCCGTGACTTGGGCGGATGTACATAACAAGTACCAGTCAAAAATTAGGGTTGAGGACGACTAGTTGGGAGCCCCCTCGGGCTCAGTTTATCCAAGCAGCCTACTAACAAAGGAGTCGAGAGATGCAGACAGGGAGACAAGGCCAAGTAAGGAAAGGTATCAACCATACATCGAAGACCGAAGGAACAGCTCGAGGCGCAACATACCTCGGAATGATCAAAGAGCAGATCAAGGTCAGAATTCTAAAGGCCTCATGAGTAAGACCGGGTTCGACAGGCACTCAGGACCGGCGGAGGCACCCCGATTATCAGAATATAACTTTTGCATCAATGCCTCGGGCATCGTCTCGGCCATTGGGAAAATCAGAGATACCAGATGGCCTAAACCCATAAAAATTAATCCTTCTCAGAGGAATCCCAACTTGATGTGCAAATATCACGGTACACATGGACACATGATCGAGGATTGCAGGCAACTAAGGGAGGAGGTAGCCCGACTATTCAATGAGGGGCATCTTCGAGAATTTCTCAGCGACAGGGCCAAAAACCATTTCAAAGAAAGAGATTCCAACATGAAGAATGAACCGGAGGAACCTCAACATGTTATTCACATGATCATCGAAGGAGTTGACGTCCCACAGGGACCCATATTCAAACGCACTAGAGTATCAATCACGAGGGAGAAGCGGACTCAGGACTACATGCCCGAAGACACCCTCATGTTCAGTGAGGAAGACACTGAAGGCTTATCTCAGCCTCACAATGATGCACTAGTAATTTCTATTCTTTTAAATAAAGTTCAAGTTAAACATGTTCTTGTGGATCCAGGTAGCTCGACAAATATAATCAAGTCGAGGGTCGTGGAGTAGCTTAAGCTGCTTGACCAAATCATACCAGCATCTCGAGTCTTGAATGGCTTCAACATGGCAAGTGAAAAAACAAAGGGGGAAATCATCCTCCCGGTGAACGTGGTCGGAACCATACAAGACACGAAGTTTTATGTCATCGAAGGTGACATGAGGTATAATGCTTTGCTTGGAAGGCCGTGGATCATCAACATGAGGGCAGTGCCATCAACCCTTCATCAAATGATGAAGTTCCCAACAAAAGATGGCGTAAAAATGATATATGGGGAGCAGCATGCAGCTAAGGAGATGTTTGCAGCCCATGACGTGACACCGACATCGACACCATCTACATCAGAAAAGTCGAACGGCAAGAACAAACAGGTAGCCAAATAGCAATCGCATCCTATGTCTTCGGGAGAACCCGAGGAACAGGTGGCCGAGGACGAGGAAGATTTCTTAACTCCCTGGGCTTTCATCGCCCCCGAGGAGCCGAATGCAACGAAGTCCACGGTCGAGGAGTTTGAGCAGGTGATATTGATCGAGTGCCTGCCGGAACAAAAGGTATACCTGGGTACGAGATTAACCCCCGAACTCAGGAAAAAACTCATTCAATTCCTTATTGATAACATTGATTGCTTTGCTTGGTCCCACTTAGATATGACAGGGATCCCACCGGAGATAAACACCCATCAACTAAGTATCGATCCCAGATTTAAACCGATGAAACAAAAGAGGAGGCCTCAGTCCGAGTTAAAGCACACATTCATCAAAGACGAGGTAACAAAACTCCTTAAGATAGGATCCATTAGGGAAGTTAAGTATCCCGAGTGGCTAGCTAATGTAGTAGTAGTCCCTAAAAAGGGAAACAAACTTAGAATGTGTATATACTAAAAAGATTTGAACAAAGCATGCCCTAAAGACTCTTCCCATTGCCCAATATCGATTGATTGATCGATGACACGGCCGGCCACGAGATCCTCACTTTTCTCGATGCCTACTCCGGGTACAATCAAATTTGAATGAACCCGGAGGACCAAGAAAAGACTTCGTTTATCAAAAAATTTGGTACGTACTGCTATAACGTAATGCCCTTCGGGCTAAAAAAATGCAGGAGTTACATACCAACGCTTAGTTGATAAAATGTTTGAACATCAAATAGGCATATCAATGGAAGTTTATATTGATGACATGTTAGTTAAGTCCCTGTGCGCAGAGGACCATTTGACTCATTTGTAGGAAACGTTCGATGTACTAAGAAAATACAACATGAAACTCAACCCCGAGAAATGTGCTTTTAGAGTTAGCTCGGGCAAGTTATTAGGATTCATGGTGTCGAACAGGGAGATCGAGATCAACCCCGAAAAAATCAAAGCCATTAAGGAAATTACCGTCGTAAACAATGTGAAAGTTGTACAACGGCTAACCGGACGGATAGCTTCCTTAGGCCGATTTATCTCGAGGTCATCGGATCGGAGTCATCATTTCTTCTCCTTACTCAAGAAGAGAAACGACTTCGCATGGACTCTAAAGTATCAACAAGCCTTAGAGGAATTAAAACGGTATCTCTCGAGACCACCCTTGCTTCATACTCCGAAGGAGGATGAAAAGCTCTACTTATATTTAGTCGTGTCCGAGGTAGCGGTAAGTCGTGTTGGTTTGAGAAAAGAAAGGTACGCAATTTCCTGTTTATTATGTAAGTCGGGCCCTAAGAGATGCTGAAACCAGGTACCCGCATTTGGAAAAATTAGCTCTTGCATTAGTAAGTGCATCTAGGAAATTAAAATCATATTTTCAATGTCATCCTATATGTGTATTGACTACATACCCACTTTGAAATATCTTGCATAAATACTAATTATCGGGCCGATTGGCCAAATGGGCCATCGAAATTGGAGGGTATGATATCGAATATCAATCCCGAACGGCTATCAAGTCCCAAATCTTGGCAGACTTCGTGGCCGATTTCACGCCTGCCCTCGTACCCGAAGTAGAAAAGGAACTCTTGCTAAAAGCGGGTACATCATCAGGGGTATGGACCCTCTTCACAGATGGTGCCTCGAATGTGAAAGGGTCCGGGCTCGGTATAGTTTTAAAACCGCCTATGGGAAGCATTATTAGACAATCTATCAAAAGCTCGAAATTGACTAACAATGAGCCGAGTATGAGGCCATGATTGCAGGTCTCGAACTAGCCAAGGGACTGGGAGCAGAGGTCATTGAGGCCAAGTGTGACTCTCTTTTGGTAGTAAACCAAGTGAACGGGAGCTTCGAGGTTCGAGAAGACAGAATGCAAAGGTACTTAGATAAACTTCAAGTGACATTGCATCGCTTCAAGTAATGGACACTGAACCACGTACCTCGAGAACATAATAGTGAGGTCGATGCACTCGCAAATTTGGGGTCATCGGTTGAAGAAGATGACATTGTCCCCGGGACCGTCGGCCAATTGTCGAGGTCGGTGGTCGAAGAAGGCCATGCGGAAATTAATTCAACAAGCTTGACATGGTATTGGTGGAAGAAGTACGTCGAATACTTGAAGCATAGGAAGCTCCCCTCGGACCCAAAAGAGTCGAGGGTCTTACGAGCCAAAGCAGCTCGATTCTCACTCGATGAAAATGGAACATTGTATAGGAGAACCATTGACGGACCACTGGCAGTGTGTTCGGGACCGGGGGACACCGATTATGTACTACGAGAAATCCACGAAGGCACTTGTGGGAGTCACTCTGGTGCCGATTCTTTGGTTCGCAAGGTGATCAGAGCAGGGTATTATTGGGATAGCATGGAAAAAGATACTAAGGATTTCGTTCTAAGGTGTGATAAATGCCAAAGGTTCGCACCTATGATCCATCAACCCGGTGAACAACTCAATTCGGTCTTATCCCTACGGCCATTCATGAAATGGGGGATGGATATCGTCGGCCCCCTACCAACGACGCCAGGTAAAGCTAAATTATTTTGTTTATAACTGACTACTTTTCAAAATGGGTAAAAGCGCAGGCCTTAGAAAAAATAAGAAAAAAAGAGGTCATCAACTTCATATGGGACCACATTGTATGCCGGTTCGGGATACCTGCCGAGATAGTATGCGACAATGGAAAGCAGTTCATCGGCAACAAAGTGATACTTGAGGACCATAAGATCAAAAGGATTCTATCAACTTCCTATCACCCGAGTGCAAATTGCCAGACCGAGTCCACAAACAAAACCATCATTCAAAACTTGAAGAAAAGGTTGGATGGTGCGAAGGAAAATGGAGAGAAGTATTGCCCGAGGTACTATGGGCATATTGAACGACGTCAAAGTCGAGCACGGGGGAAACCCCGTTTTCTTTGGTATATGGGTCCGAAACGTTGATTCTAGCCAAGGTCGGGGAACCCAGCGTCAGGTTTCAGCATACCATCGAGGATTCGAACCACGAGGCCATGAACACTAGCCTCAAACTACTAGATGAAAAATGAGAAATTGCGTTAGTTCGAATGGCCGCACAAAAGCAAAGGATCGAGAGATATTGCAATAGAAGGGAAAACCTTCGCCATTTCGGAGTTGGGGACTTAGTCCTAAGAAAGGTCACTCTCAATACTAAAAACCCAAACGAGGGGAAATTGGGCCCCAATTGGGAAGGACCGTACCGAGTCCTCAGAGTCATAGGAAAGGGATCCTACAAGCTTAGCACAATGGAAGGCGAGCAACTACCAAATAATTGGAACATATCACTGCTCAAACGATATTATTGCTAAGGTATGACCTTCTCCCCTTTTCCATTTATATTTGAGACTAACTCTTTACAGATGATCGATTGGAGATATCGAAGCACCCTGCAACTCGAGGACCTTAGATTTTAAAGCATATGTTGCACTCTTTTTCCCTTAGGTCGGGTTTTATCCCAAATGGTTTTTACCTTCAATATTTTTAACGAGGCAACATTTATATGCTACCTAAGGAGAATTCAACAAATTATTCAAGGCTTTTTTTCAATTAACCTCGAATACTGCGGGGCATCACCCTCAGAGATTGTATTTTCGAAGAAAACAACTTATGCCAATAAGGGCCTCGATAGGAGAACTTTGTAATGGACCAAATGGTCAAATGAACCATGTCCATGTAGAACAATCGTGCCCCTGACGGCAAAACATGTTCGTGTATATCGATTATTCAAAGAAGCATTCTTGTTATATCACAACACTTTGTGTTTCAAAGAAGTCTACTAGTATACGAACTTCACATTTATTCCACAAAAAACGGCTCAAGAGCCAGAACGAGAATACACCCGATTACTCGGGGACTTTCATCGATAGACAACATATCGAGTTATCAATAACTCGAACCTATAAGACCTCAAACAGGAAAACTCGAACTTGCAAGACCTCAAAGAGGCATACTCGAACTCATAAGACCTCGAAGAGGCATCCCCTCGATATAAAGGCTAAGGCTATCGTACTCGAGAACTAAAGGCTACGGTCATACTAAAGACTACGGTCATATAAAAAGGCTACAACCGAAATAATACGGCTCGGAGATCGTCCAACTTCCGCCATAAAACTAAAGGCCTTCAAACACTTCGAAAAAATCGGTTAAATCAGGCTACCCTCGGCAAAAGCAAATGATAAAGGGCTTCGATAGAACCAGCCCTCGAACAAATCAAAGGCTTCGATAATATCAGCCTTCGAAAAAACCTCAAGAGGTATTCGATTATCGATACACAATGAATTACAAACAAGGTCCCAATAGATCGAACCTTCGAAATACAAAAAACACATGCTAAGGCATACCAAATATTTTCACTAAGTCTTTTAGCCGAAAGGAGAGAAAAATTATAGCCACTTTAAAGGCCGATCGGCCCTGCCTAAAGAGCCTAAGGGTCAATACCAAGAGCATAAAGGTCGAAGCACACCATACTCGAGACCTTATATAGCTCGGACTCAAAAGTCCATTCACCACTAATTAACATCGAGCCAAATAAAAGATTAGCTCGAAGACCGAACCTTAAGTGGTAACCTGTTATCGATCGTTGATCAAACGCATAACCTAAGGGTATTATATTCTAAGCCCAATAGGCGGGATGATTATCTACAACACCAAATTTCGTTTCACAAGTGAAGACAAAACGAAATTTAACACGAAAAGAAGATGAAGCAAATAAATTCTTTATATGATTCAAAAGTACATTTACAAGACCTCCATACAGGGCCCTTACACAAAAGAAAAAAGAACCTAATCTACTCCTGGGGTCACTTGCTCGGAGGCGGTATCCAGTGGAGCCACATCTTCGGTAGCCTCACCTTCGAGGGCCTTCTCCTCCTCCTCCTCAGGGACTTCAGCCGCTGGCAGAATCCTCGTCGGTAGAAAGCAATGCAGCTGCCTCTTCTTCCAAAGCCTTCACCTTATCGATTTCGGCGGACAGGTCAAAGCCTTTAGCATGCACCTCCTCGAGAGTGTGACTTCGAGACTCCAGCCTAGCGTGATTGATGGCACATGTTAACTTGATCTCGGCAGCAGCAGAGATCTCCTGAGCCCGAGCATTTGCAGCAGCAGCATCGGTGCGATAGGAGGACACGAATGCATCAGCTTCGGACATGACTTTGGCTAGTTATGCGTCTGTCTCAGTGTGAAGCTCCTTGAACTTAAGGCTCTCTTCTTTTTCACTCTGAAGATGGTGCTAGATCGAGGCCAGTTTTTCCGAAGAGTGTCCTTCTCGGAGGATAGACGGTCCATATTTTGCTTCCACCCGAGGGTTTCAGCCTCTTTGTTCTTAAGCTCCTCCCGAAGTTGTTCCACCAGATCGGCCCTCTGATAAAGCTGCAAAATTAAAGTATTAGGCACTGAAGCAAGGAAGATACAAAGTAAACCCACAAAGGCTATGTTACCTGCTCGACGAGCTTGGCCCGCTCTTGGGAAGCCTCCTCCGAACTTGCTCGAAAATCGTTGAGTTCCCCCTCTCTTTTGGCATAAAGAGCCTTGAGTTCGTCCATATCTGGCATGAGCTTCCTGAGCTCATATTCACAACGGGCAAGCTCAGCCCGAGACTTGGAGAAAGCTCGTTCATAGAGCATCACGGCCTTATCACGAAGAAAGGGAGTCAGAAAGGCAAAAATCAAATTTTAATTATAATTGTTAAGGCAAAGTTTACTTGCTTTCGAAGTTTCTCATCCTCTTCGAAGATGAACGAGGCGTCAAGGTCGGGGCCCTCTTCGATCCCGGCAAAGCATTCTCTGAATATGTTGTCCTACCCGTGGGATGTTCCCACATCGGGAGTCTTCATATCTTAGACGTCTCGTGTCTTCCCCGTCGAGAACAACGGGCCTGGAGGAGAGTCATCAACATCAATCACCCCGAATGATTCAATCGGGGCGCTCTCCCGCCTTCGAGGCACCTCAGGGTTGGGCTCTTCGACTTCATCGATCAAGTGTCCTATGATATAAGGTGTTTCCTTGTCACTGGTAAGCTCGAGGACTTTGCTCAAGCTCCCCTCAGGGACCTCCTCGGCTTGAGACTGGACTGCAGCAGTAGCCTTCGGTTCAGCAGCCTTTGAAGCATCAGTGCTTCCTCTTCTCCGAATCACTAACGGGCGGTCATCCTCTTCGCCCTAAGAATCTTCTCCCTCTTCGTCCGCAGCACGAAGACATTCGGCAGTTTCCGTAGTTAAGGCCACCGTATCGACCTTAGGCTTTCGAACCTTGGTTTTCTTCGGCTTCGAGGGAGATCGTCGGCGACTCTTTCTTCCTTTTCTTGTCTTTGGCGGGTTTTGGGGTTTCTTCCTCACCAGGTGGGAGCGACCTCATCGAAACAGCGTCCCTGAGGCCTGCGCAAATACAAAGTTAGGTATTTTGCTAAAGAGTATTTCTCTAAGAGATTTGGATATGCAAATGATAAAAGCTCACCGTGGTTTTTGGCCTCCCATCTGCCTTTGGCAAAATCGCGCCA
Organism: Nicotiana knightiana; assembly: GCA_005239525.1. Taxonomy (NCBI): domain Eukaryota; kingdom Viridiplantae; phylum Streptophyta; class Magnoliopsida; order Solanales; family Solanaceae; genus Nicotiana; species Nicotiana knightiana. The sequence continues at coordinate 15,061 of ML415492.1, read as the reverse complement.
GATGTGCTCGGCGTATGAGGAAGTGGAAGCCAATTATCGAACCCAGCCCGAGAGGTCCGCAACTGCACCTGGATACCAAGCAACGACTGTATCATCGAAAAAGGAGTTAGTTCAAAAGAAGATGGGAACATCAAAGTAATGAAACACACTCGTTAAGTCGGTACTTACGCTTCATATTCCATTCCTCTGGGAACGACATCTTTTCAGCGGGAATCAGGTCGGAGGTCTTGACTCGGACGAAGCCGCTCATCCACCCTCGGTCTTTGTCTTTGTCGATGCTGGAGAAGAAAGACTTCGGGGACCGACGTTGCAATTTTATCAAGCCACCTCGGTAGAGACGAGGGCTGTATAACCTGATCAGATGGTCAACGGTAAAAGACATCCCCTCGACCTTGCTCGAGAAGTATCTATCAAGTGAAAAATTCTCCAAAAAGAAGGGTAAATTTGGCCTAACGTCACTTGGTATTGTCGACAGAAGTCGAGAATCACTGGGTCTAGGTGGGGTAGAGAAGGATCTTTGGGGCCTAAGGTGAATGGGTAGGTATACACACTTAGGTACCCTGCTTTGAGAGTTGTGATATCTTCTCCAGGTGAACACCTGCCCGACGACAATCGGCCTTTACCTGTTTGAGTTTGGTTATCAAGCTGATATACTGAGACATGGGCTTGCATCGACCCGGGACCAAAGCAGGTCTGTCAACTTTGAAATCGGAAGACGAATCACAGGGCCCGAGGGTGCACTCTTCAATACGAGGAGGTACCGCCGTTTTGCCCTTAGATACATGTGAAGACGAAGAAGCCTTCTCTTTGTGTGGAACTGTCTTGGAAAGTGTTTGTCATTGTTACTGTGAATTCTAAAGAAGAAAGGGAAGGTTATGGCAAAATGAATACAAGAAAGGTATGATCACAGAGGGAATAAGAGAGCAGCAGGTTTCGGGTATGTTAAAGAAAGTAAAGTCGGAAAAATAAATGGGTTGAAGTATTTATAGAGGCCATTGGTGCGTGTTGGGAAGCTTTTAATTAATGACTCCTCGAAAGACGTGCAGGCGTGACCCTTGCACGACCTTTCAGTCATGCCAACCGCTGATCTCACGAGTCTGACATAATGATTGGGGCATCAAAGAGCCAAGAATCAAATCGTTTCTTATCGTTTCACTCTAAGAAACGCGGGGACTATCTGTATACGGTCGAAATCGGAAGGCCCGACTTCGAAATCCTAATTGAACCTCGAGCTCGAGTTCGGGCAACTCGAAGAAGGAATCAGGCCCGACTGGAAAATGCACACCTCGGGGGAGTAAATCGGAGGCCCGGCATGCTCTATCTCGAGATAGTGCCATTTCAAACACACTCAAGAAAGAGCGGGAATTCCTCAGAGGCATAAAGGTCAAGGCGTAAATTTCGGGATAGATTCGTACGAATCCGTACTAGATGGTTATACAGCTGTGCCAATAGGATTTTTCAGTGTAAATAGAAGTGTACCTTATTTGGGGTTTCCCCACATATATAAAGAGGACCCCAATCATTTGTAAGGATCATCTGATTACTGCAAAAAGAATATACAACCTTATTTTTCTCGTTTGTTGTGCTTCATAATTATTCTTCAGCTTTAAAGTCTTTACTTTATTTGTTCTTGCTTTATTATCTCTAATCACCTCAAGGTCATCGAGAAAATCAAGCCGAGGAGCTCGAGGTCCCTGCAGCTCTAGTAACATTGGTTTGGTTCATTAATCCTACTCATTCAAACTCTATACTATTTGTTTATTAATTAGCATTGAATTAGATCACGTATCTTTAAAATCACAAATCAAATCTAAGTGTTACTTGTATTTTTCAAGGTAAACAACCAGGTGTTGCAAAGTAAGCACTTCTTTTCTTTGTCTAATTAGGGAAGTAGATATTTTTGACATGGATAGTCAATCATTTCATGTCTATTTTACTATGTTTCAACATAAAAAGTATATATATATAAAATCTAGTACTATACTTTACTTTACTACTTCTGTACTTATTTTTATTTTCAGCTCTTCGGAAAGAAAAGTACCAGTATTCTTTCGGGCCACCATCTATTTTGAAATTTGTAAGGAGTAGGGCGAGGTGACCAGGCAAAATATGGCGCGGTTTCAGATTTTTGAGGACAAGAAACGTATAGAGGTCGAGCATTAGACTAGGGGGTAGTCGAGAGTTTTTTCCTCTTTGTACCGGGTAGTCTGATATAGTTTTGTCTAGGTCTGTTAGCGGTCTATGTTGTGTTCACATTATTTTGTTGTTTTGCATAGTTTTGTGTTATTTCCCTTTCACTTATTTGTTGTCTCTTACGATGTTATTATCTTTCTGTCTTCTTTTGTTGTTACAGACTTTATTTTGTTTCTTTTCTGATATTATTGTCTTTTCTGTTGAGCCGAGGTTCTCCCGGAAACAGCCTCTCAACCTTTCTGGGGTAAGGGTAAGGTCTGCGTACATTCTACTCTCTCAGACCCCACTAGTGAAATTTTACTGGGTATGTTGTTGTTATTGTTGTTGTGCGCATGGGCCCAATGCACCATGCTAAACATTTTGTTTATTACAAAAGAACTCTTATCTTAGAGGTCATATCTAAACAATTTTAAAGCTAATCTTAAATCACCTAAAATCAGTGAGGGAAAAAATTACCATAGTATTGTTGGTCCCAACTGTTGCATAAAAATTATAGTTTAAAAGGAGCTTGTTTTGAGACAATTTCTTTATTTTCTTTCCTTGTGTATATTAAAATGTCTATCATAACTTTATTTTCCTTCTTGGTATATCTAAAATATAAACTATAAATACGGTTGTTTACAATTTATTTTTATCTCTATATCCAAGTGTATAACATAAACATAATTATATTTTTTATATATATCACAATGTATAACACATCAAAAAATGTGTATCCAAAATATGTATCACAATTTTAATATCATTCTTGAGTATATTAAAATGTATATCAAAATATTTTCTTCATTGTATATCTCAGTGTATAATATATAATTTCTTATGGATATATTAGGGGCCCAGATTCTTTTATCAATAGTAAATTTTATTTTCGGTTAGAAAATATTTTAGTTCGTAGAAAAATAAAAAGTGAATCCTTAGAAGAAAAGAAAATTGAAAAATTGTCTATTTCTTATGGTAGAAACAAATTAGAATCTTGAATTAAACTACTCACATCCTCATAGTAGTAAAAACAATTCTACACAACAACATCCAACAAATTGTATTGAAACACTTCATTAACATCTTATTAACATATTACTATGTGAAGCAAGGAGCTTATATAATTTTTTCAAAAACTACATTATAAAGAACAAAATGTGAAATAAATAACATTTGCTTCTTATTAAAGATCGATAAAACACTAATCTTTATCAATGCACTCCTATAAAGGCACTAACTAAAATATATTTTGCAATTGTGTTATGTTAAGGGCAGGTTCCGGAAAAACATACATCATGGTACTAACTACATAGAAGCGATGAAGGAGTCAAGTTTCTTAGTAGGAGAAATTGATGAAACTTTGTTCTCAATGTATTTCCAATGTCTTTAGTCTGTTCAATATCCCTGCCCTCAGCCTATGTTTCCTTCTATAGTTATTGTAACCTTTTAACAAATAACATTTGCATTGACATACTGATTTGCTAACAACTCCGAGAGATTATATTAACATGCAATTGCCTGGCATATAGCAAAAGATCTTTATGTTTTTGGATACTTTATCCAAAGAGTAAATTAAACTTAAAACACTAAGAAGTTATGGGAAGTACATTCTCCATTTTCTAATTATATGGTGGGCACAAATAATGAAAGAATCTTTAACCTTCATACCACTGAGATGGTTACAAAGAAGTACATTCTCTATTTTTTTTTCAAAATTTTGCAGTGGAAAAACATATCAAAACTGTATTTGACCTTCATATTACTGAGATGGTTACAAGCCAGGCTTACAGTGAAAAATGAACGTAAAAATAGCAAAATGCTTGTAGATTAGCATAATTTTATGATATTAAAATGGTTGTTCGACAAACTTCTTACCATTAAACAATAAAAATAACATGGAAAAGAAAAAACAAGATAGGTATCTTGATGTTCCAAGCTGAATCTATACCTTCCTTTCTTTGCCCGCCCAAAATTTAAGTTGGCTTTCAAGAATTTGCACACAAGTTTGAAGAAACCAATAAAATATCTGGAGCAACTTGTAAACTTAACTATACATCTATTTCTCTGGTCTATATCAAAGAACCAAAAAACCACTAACAGATTCCTACAGGTTCTCCTTTTTATAAAGAGATTTTGCATCTTTTGAACCAAAAAACCAATAACAGATTCCTGCAAGTTCTACTTTTTATAAAGAGATTTTGCATCTTTTTTTCATCTCTATAAACTATACTCATAAAAATAGTCCACCTCAAAAAAATAGTATAATGGTATGTCTAAGAAATTACTGACACCAGTAATATAAACATTTCAATAACAGAAGAGATTAATTATTAAAATTTACTACTACAAACAGAACATCTATAGTGGAGGCAATGGATATTATACTCATAAAAGATCATGTGTACCTCGAGTTTTTTGCAACTAAACTTGATTCATGCCTCCCAAAAGTATAATGATGGCCTGAGTTCATTTCCCATAGAGCTAGCACATCCTCTTCTAGCTGAGTACCACAACAGTATTAATCTTCTTCTATTTTGATATCTATTTGTGTACGTCAAAGAGCTCAATCACCAATCCGTATCTATTTCGATATGATCCAGTATTAAACAAGGAATGTGATTCTTTTTCCTTTTTATTAATACTATCTAGTTGGATCCATATCTTCTTTGAGACTTAAAACAACCAACAACAAAATCTTACTACTTTTTTGGAGGCACTTCAATCCAATAGTCAATTGTACTTATAAAATGTTATAACAAAAATAATGATCATCTTAAGAATATTACAATATTATTTTCTAAGTTAATATTATCATAGTACATGTATATATTTATATAAAATCAAATTAACTGGAGAACTATCGAACTAGAAGGAAAATTATGTGTCCACAAAATCACTAACACTAGGAAAAAATATGTATCGTTTCAAACAAAAATACAAAATGAATATAACATAAATTACATCCCAATTTCAGAGATACTTGTCATAGATATACATAATGTTTGAGTATCACCCCTCTATCCTTCTACACTTTAATACCAGGCTTTTGCCTATGGCGAGGTTTAAATCTGTGACAAGTACTAACTCTCACATAAAAAAATTCTTATTCTTCAAAGTCACGCGGCTATGAAAAGATACTACCAATCCATGGACCATTTTGATTTTGAATCTCCAAAAAGATCAATTAACACGATCCAAAAAAGAAAGCAACCTAGTGCATAAAGCATCCTGCAACGATGCAGTGTCGATCGGGGAAAGGACCACGTCAAAGGGGTATGATGTCGGCAACATGCTCAAATGAAGCATTAATAGTTGATTCCACTAAGAGGAAGAAAAAAAAAAGAGACATGACACATCACTAAACTTACAGTGTAACGGAGAGGAACCTAACAACAATAGAATGTACTGGATCTCTTTTTCTTTTTTCTTACTTCAGCAAGAGGACACCAGATTCTTGATAAAATAATTGGTAAATCTTACCTTGTCCGCTTTTTACTGCGCTTCTAAATGGTATGGTCTTAGTAGGTGGAACCAAGCGGATCCCTGCAAGAAGGGTTAGATGAAGGAGCAGTTGTAGCTGATGCCTTTTGATGACAATGAACTTTAACAATTCTTCTCCTTGTGATAACCTCATCAATAGTCTCATGAAATATCCATGCTCCTGCTCAGTTATCTCCTCCTTATCAGTAAGACCAGGATTATCTCTAAATAATCCCATTTTGCAGCCCTTCTCTTTGACGGTTGAGGAGAATTTGCGTGCTCCATTTGGAAAAAGAAAAAACATACTTGTAGAGTTCAAAACGATTGTAATTTTTGCATGAAGTACTCAGAAGAAGTTGATGACACAACAAAAAAGTAAAAAAAAATTTAATATTTGTTGAGAGAGAAAGCAACCAAAGGGCATCGAGGAAGTGTCAGCAGATTGATTCAAACACACGAGATGCACAACAATTAAAGTTAATCTACAAGCACCACAATAAACTCTACAACATATAATGCAAATTTGAATAATCCATTCAAGTGAAGCATTATGTTATCGTTGGTCAAGACTATTACAATCACATCCCTTTGAGAACATCGGATTTATTAGGAAGGATACAGAAAAGACTATTACAAATACAATCAGCTAGGTAAAGAAGCCTGCAACTTGCTTGCCAACCATAGGCTGACACTGTAATCTAGACTTTCCAAATTGTAGGGATCAAGTCCCTCTATCTTCAAAAAGAATATGTCGCTTACCAAATATTGTTCACTGCGCTTTTTCAAGCCACGATGTTCACCTTTCTAAGTCATTTATTAACGGTGACTCACCAGGCACGCTGTAGGTTCGCACGCCGCAGTACGAAAGTGATTTTCTCAACCGTCCTACTATACTCTATTTGTTTACCTGTGTTAATTGGGGGCCGAGTCAGTTCTGTAAGTTTTTTTCAGAAAGTTCCCCATCTTGTTGACTAAGACAACAATCACGATAATAAATAAAGCCTAGGAAAAGTCCACTCTAAGATCTAGTACTCATTTATCTAAAGAAATAGATGCACTTAGCGTGAGCCATGTAGTTCATTTCGAAATGAAATGGAATTTAGTCATCCGTTTAAACCTCAGACAAAAAGTTGGTCTCATCATCAGCTCAATTAAGAGCGGACCTCCATACGTTCTCTCATCTTATAAAATATGTCTGCATCTTCTTCTTTTCATCTTTATACTCGTGCAGTCCACCTCAAAAAGCATAGGATAACAGTATGTCTAAGAAGTTACTAAGATTGATAAATATAAATATTTCAATTAAAAAAAAATTAAATATTGAATTTTTTTACTACAAACAGAACATATATAGAGGAGGCAATAGAGATTGCACTCATAAAAGATCATGCATACCTAGAATTTTCTGCAGCTAGACCTGACCACGCTTCCCAAAAGTATAATGCTGATCTGAATTCAATTTCCACAGAGCTGGTAAGTTCTCTTCTGGCTGAGCACCACAACAATCACACTTTCTTCCAAATTTCCCATATCTAATTGGAAATCTCAGCTGGTCATACTAATATTTAATGATGTTAGTCACGTGTCTGATGACTATAATAAAACATAATAATGAAGCACCTCTCGACCTCCATAGCATGCACAAAAAGGAAAAGCACAATCAATCTTCTTTCGGCCTATGGAAACAAATCAAATTGCAAATGCAATAGGCACCACTGCAGTAACTTTGAATAATGATTAAAATCAAAGAAATTTGCAAATCTCTTCAAGAAATTATCAGTCTTAACCGTAAAAGGTCCTTACATGAAATTTGGAGAATTACATGTTGGTTAATGAAAACACATCATAAGCAAAGATGCTACCTTTCTGAAAGACTATAAATCACCAAAAGAGAGGGGGGGAAGAAAAATTACGCCAATTTACTTTAGTTTTTTTGTGAAACTACGCCAATTTATATAATCAAAACGGGAGAAAAAATATGGCATCTGAAACTCAAGATGACACTCAAAGCTGAATAACTGCCAATGCACACTTTCTACACATATGTGTTTAACAAAATCAAAACTCAATTATTCTAAATCAAATAAAAAGGAAACATCTTCTCAAATCGAAATGGTATCCATATCTATTCTTAAAATTTGGCTACCATCAATGAGTATTGATCCACTTTCTCCATTATCCAATATAGTTTGGCTTAGGTTCTCAGACATCATAGTCGTAAGTCCTAACAAAGAATTTTGAGCAAAATTAAATCACTTATTGGTTCACTTAGTGGCAAAATTTGGCCGAGAATGGGCGGATCCTCCATGGCCATCGATGTCAAGTTTGCTGGATTTATTTTTTCAGATTCGTGGAACTTGGTACAGTAAAATGATCGGAGTTCCTGTTTACCATCAACAAGGTTCGGAGCATTTTTGAAGGACTTCCCACAGTTGAAACGAACCGAAATCTGAGATGTCAGTATATCCGAGCAAGTGGAAGAGATCTCTCGGTTCACATCTTCATTTCGAGCACTTTTTACTCCCGATTCGTTGGTTGCCGGAGGCGATTTAGAAGAATGGTGGATGTTCGAGTTAGGAGTAAATGTGTTTCGTGGAGCGGGTCGTTTAAAGTTACCGATCCCTTTTCCGAATTAAATTTACATCAATGGGAATGCTGGTAATAAAAAAAACAGTAAGGCATAAATGTAATTACACCTAAAAGGAGGACGACGAATAGCTCCTTACTCTCGCTTCTAGTAGGAAAAAAATAGGAAATAGAGATGGCATTAACAATCTCAGCAATAGCATCATCAAGTCTAGTACGTCGTAGATTGCCCATAGTAGGCGCCTTTTGCGTTCTAACATTTGGTCTCTCTAATCTCTCAATACAAACTTTTACTAAAACAGGTTCTGCTCATTCACTTCCCTCTCCGCCTCTCTTACGGTAATTTCCATTTCTCTTGCAATATTTTTTTTATAATCAGAATCCTTTATTAGTTTGTGGGTTTTTGAGAAAAATAATACTCCTATCTGGGTTTTGTTTGCTTAATGTTTTAGGTCGAAATTAAGACAGAGTACGAGTGTTAGTGGTAGCATAAGAATGGAAGGAAGCAGCAAGATTGTTCCCAGCATTGTTGTCTATGTCACTGTTCCTAACAAAGAATTGGGTTTGTCTTTCTTTTATTTCTTCTGTTATTCAATTTATTATCTTTTGGTGGTTTTGGTATTTCAGTGACTTAGATACTTGGCTTTATGCACTTTAGATGTTAATAGATAATTCGGTATGCCCCTCTACTATCATCAATAGTTTAAATAAGCCCTCTGTCAGGCCAATTGAGACCTTACCCTTATACAATTGATCATTTTTACCCCTATTTTAGACGGAATGTCACGTGGCAAGCTTAAACACAAATAACCCATTCCCAATTTTGAACCCGGAAACCCACCCCATAATGAGCTGACCCGATTTTTTTAAAAATAAATTCAAGAAAAAAAATTCCAAACAGGATTGTAATCAATTTCCTTGGACACTGATACGATGTCGTTACCCTCAAATCCGAGCACCGGCAACAGCGGGCATAGTGACGGAGGAAGCATATGCAGCTCCTGGCTACGGCAGAGAGACAACCCAAGAAGCTTCAAAACCCAAACTCATATAGTACTGTATGCTAGTCTTGCTCAAACCTAAACTCATTCCCTGATTTATTCCATACACAATTACCATAGCTGACACGAAGCTCCAATGCAGCTCCTCACTTAACTTTCCTAACCAATAAAATAGCCTTAAAATCAGACCCAATATTCTATTTTTTTGGCTTCTTAGTCTCTGTGAAGTTGGACATCAAGTGAAAGTGCATCTTCTTGGCCCATTATTCAATAATATAGTGGCTCAATGACAAGAGACCCAGATCTAAAAAGTAAGTCTATGCACTAAATGATTAGAGTTAGATCAGAGGAGTTACCTGAATTCGAGATACATAGAAGTGAAGAGTGTGCAGTTGGCCATGGGACATGGCAAAAGCCAAAGTAAACAGAATGGACAAAACGAGGAGGAGGACGATGACGAAGACGACGAGGAAGAAAATAAACGCGGGCCAATAACTAGGCCACTGGAGTTGGGGTGGTTAAACACACCAATATGTTGACGAAAGATCTTAGCTCATCCAAATTGAAAAATGGAGTATTAATTAATCACTCCATTTTTAAGTTTTTGAATCATTTTTTACACGAATAGCAAGTTAGATTAAATCAATTTCCAGCAAAAGAGTTTTAACAAGTTTTAAAAATAACTTTGACAAGGAAGAAGAATTTGAAGAACTTGCAAGGATTTGTGTTGATATAGTTTGTCACGGATAAAAGAGGAGACCATATTTGAGAAGGGAAGAAAGTCCATATTTTAGAGAAGGGTCGGATCGGGTTGGATAATGGGTTGGGTCGGATCTATACTAAATCTAACCGGATGATTTTGGGTTGGGTCGGATCTGTTAAAATAAGGGTATTTATGTTTAATAGTATAACAGTAAGGTCTCAATTGGCCTGATAGTATAACGGAGGGCTTATTTAAACTATTGATGATAGTAGAGGGGCAGATCAGACCCTTTTCCGTAGATAATTTGATGATTGTTGTTTATGATCCTCTAATGAAATGGCAATCAGGTTGAGGTTTTAGCTGAAATTTGAGCAGTGTTAGCACATTAAGATACTATACCATTGATCGTGATAGCTTCATTAGTGGATCATATACTCAGAGGCGGAGCCAGGATTTTAGCTTTATAGGTTCTAGATTTTGGAATGACGACGTCAAATACTAACAACTGGGTTCTAAATTTAATAATTGTTCGTATTTAATGAATTTCTTAACATAAATATACTGCTTAAGCAAAAGTTACTGGGTTCGGTCGAACCCGTAGTCGGGCTTCTAGCTCCGCCCCTGCCTATACTATGTGTGGTTTAAACTCGGTTCTTCCATTCCTTTTGCTTTTATATGACCTCTGTGATTTCTGAAGCTGTGGATAGAATCTTTAGCATCATTATCTTGAATTCATGGCTGTTTTGCAGGTAAGAAACTGGCAGGGAGCATAGTGAAGGAGAAACTTGCAGCATGTGTTAATCGAGTACCAGGCAAGCACAACTCCTTATTAGTGCTCTTACTAGCTGATGTAACCTTCGTTTTTCTTTCTTGCATCAACTGGATGATCCACTTTTCAAAGTATATTTTGCCGTCATTTGCCTGTTTTGACCTTAGCAATTCAACTTTAGTTCAACATGCTGCTATTACCGCTGTGCTTGAGAAAGTGTGGTTCACTCTTGTTGTCATGAATTGAATTATAGTACAGAGTGCTAATTCCTCGTCGCACTTAGCATTGGAACTTAGAAATTTGATTCATGTAATGTCTCATCAGTGATATAAAGCATTATGTTGGCTACAAGATTATGGAGTGATTTAGATCTTTTAGTTTTTTTATAATGTGCGATAAAGAACTTGGATATATAAACTCAATTTATTGTTGTTTCACTTGTTTATTGCTCGTGGTGTTGTGTGCTTTTGACTACACTCCCTTTCCGGAGATTGAACTTCTTTGAGATGTTGGTTCCATGGCTTTTCTTTGATGTGGTTGGGCTGCTACGACGTTGAAAATATTAATGTCCACTTTTCTCGTTTTCTCTTAGAGAAACTAGATTCTCAAAAGATCAATACTTTAAATAATTGAAGGGATATGCATTGAAATTTCGTAAAATGTCAAACACCAGGGTGATGAGGAATGTGTGTAGGGGACCTTTTTATTGGACATGTAATCTGAATGGCAAATCGAGAGGAGCGACTTTTAGGGCTTAATTTCTCATTCTAGGGTGTTGTGCCCGGATAAGCCTCTGATAATAGGGAAGAAATTTTGGGTGGAAAGGGTTAAAGACAGTAAGCTTTGGTAATAGAACAAGGAGATTATCAATAATAAAAAATAAAATTAAAAAAGCAAGGTGTAAAGAGCACGGCGCTGTTCCTGGGGCATGTATACAGTCTATGCATATTTTGAAAGAAAGGTGTAAAGACTAGCTTTTGGGACCAGATCCTTTTGATAATTTGGAGTAGGTAAGAGTTGCCGGATGAAACATGACGTTTTAGCGACTCAGATAGTGTAATATTGATCTTGCCCTTGTATCATATGATAGGTTCTCATTATGTTTGTGGCATTGCTTCAATAGGTAACCGTTATTTGGGAAAAAACTAATGTGCAAGTTAACCATGCATGTGGCTCTCAGCATTCGCTTACATGTTTAGTAGACTTTTCGGTGGCAGAGTTACTCGTATGCAATCAAAAATTAATAATTTTGCTCGTCTCTTCATTAGCCTTCTTTCCTAAGTTGATAATTTTTTACATTACAAGTACTTCAAGAAGCTTGTGGATTCTTAAGTGAATTGATGTGCTGTGTGTGCAGGTGTTGAATCAGTGTACGAGTGGGAAGGAGAGGTAAGACTCTTTGTTGATCTGGCTATTCTCCTCCATGCTTCAGTTACCAGACAGTTCAGCTTTGATTGGGACTAATTTTTCTCCGTACATTATAGGTGTCGTCTTGTTTCCTAAGAATAATTTTGTTTTTTGTTGTTGTTAACAGGTACAGACTGATTCCGAAGAGCTGCTTATAATCAAGACCAGGGAATCCCTTTTGGAAGCTCTTACAGAACATGTGAAGGCCAACCATGAATATGAGTAAGTCTTTACATTTTGCTCTTGTTTTCTGCATTGGTTAGACAAACTTGGCACATGTCATGCTTTTTGAATATCTAGTTCTAATGTTAAAAAAGGGAATTAGAAGGAATACGGAATTTTCATGTACAATAATATGTGTGCCATATGATATCTCATCCTTCTATCAACCGGTGATAGCCTGCAATTTCTGCTCCAAAAAGTGCACACTTATTATTAGTCTTAGGTGCAATAAGCTAATTGTTATCTTGCTCAAACATTACCCGAGAAGAGGGTGTAAAGACTGCAGACAGAACGTTCTGATCCTTTCTTTTGCTTGTTGCTTGCAGTGTTCCTGAAGTGATTGCCATGCCCATAGTTGGTGGCAGCCCCCAGTACCTAGAATGGCTCAAGAACAGCACTAGGGAAAAATGATTAAGCCAAGACAGGCTTGTTCAACTTTAGCCTCTAGTTATGTTGGAGAATGTACCTTGCTCCCATGTCTAGCGCTTATTTATTAATGTTTATTTCGTGTTTTTGTCTAATAGTTATTACTCAAAACAGTCAAACTGTGTGGGTAGTCCTGAACTTGATGCCTGTGTTTATTTATGGCATTGCTGCTTTTATTCCACACAGGTCTACAGTGCTACACTACCTCCTCCTTTCTTTTTTTTCTTTTTGGCTTCAAACAGTGTAATGCTACTTTTACACTGCTAGATCTCCATGTGGCATGATAAGGAATCCTAGAAAAGATCGATCGAGACTCTCTCCACGGTCTAACAAAGATACTTGTCCATGACAAGTGAGATCTTCAGTCTGCGTGCCTGGGAGCTGCTCAAACAAAGAAGAGTCTCTGTCTGAGTTCAGGCATGGTCGTTTGCTGCTAGGTCCGGAAATGGCGCTGGGCGAGGGTGCTACTATGCCTCTTAGTGACTCGAACGGTCCTTCGACATCCTTTTAAATTATGAATTTGGAGTGCAAACCTTACCAGTGTATTGAATATGAAGAACTCGTTGAGCTTTTGTTAGATATCTGTCTCCCAATTTTTCTCAAGGGACGAGACCCTCGGAAAAATTATGGGTTGGACCAGTCTTCTCTCTTATCCATCGACTACGATTGGAAAACTAATATTCAGGAAAGCTCTTTATTCTCTTTGCTTGTATTGAAATACTTTGTGGGGTTTGTGGGGTTTTTATCTGAAGTCGAAGTTGGATCTCCTAGCCTCTTATTTTTCATTTCTAAGAATTGGATCTCGCTATGTATAGATTAGCAGTAGGGGTGTACATGGACCGGGTTGGTTCGGATTTTATCAAAATCAAACCAAACCAATTATATCGGTTTGGATTGGTTCGGTTTTGTCGAATTTTTCGGATTTTTTTTCTTACATGAATATTATTTCAATCTTTCATTATTAAAGCTATAGATAAAATCTTGATAAGTGAATATATGTTTACAAAAAAAAATAATAACAAACATATGATCTATTAAAGTGATCTTATGGGATTATTTTCTTAGTCGTCTACCAATAATTTTTGGTTGATGTACGCTTTTAGGGTTAACCAAATTTAATAATTAAACAAAAAAATCAATATGATACCTAAATAATGATATGCTCTATGTAATTTTAGATTATCGAAATACCACTTCAAATTCGAAAAACATATAATAAATCTTGACATATGAATATGAAAGAATAAAGAGATGATTGACGCATTTCAATAACACATAATAAGAAAGTGACACAATCTATTTTTTAAAGTAAATAAAAATGAATGCACTTTATAGTTCTATTAAATATTATATCCCATGAGAGAATATCAAATATTTCTAGACATCTTTTAAATAAAATTATATATTTATATGTCGGTTTGGTCCGGGTTTTATTACTCAATACCAAATCAAATCAAACCAAACGTATTCGAGTTTTTTAATCGATTTGATGTGACTTTTCGCTTTGGTGTGATTTTCGGTTCGATTTACACACCTCTAATTAGCAGTATCACCATTTGCAAAATGCGTATTCCATTTAGACATGTTCTCATGATCCATCTTGAAAAACACAGAATTATTCAACCAAAGATCACCGAGATTGTCATTTTGGTTATTCCAACAAAAACTACCAAGGTAGTCATTATCAAACTAAAAGAGAACATAGTTATAGCACCAAAAGCGCATTTATATGAACTAGTCTTAGAGTGCGCGCTTTGCGTGTTATATTCATGTAATTATAAATAATATCAATCTGTTAATAGAAAAGAATTATTAAAATCGATTACTATGGAATAACGATGTATTTTATTATTTTTATATTAAAAAAACTTGTATAATTATTTGCATACGGGATATACCTGCAATGCACTTATAATGACACTATATAAAGCACACACTAAAACTTGAATTTTTTAGCAAGATAAAAATCAAGAAAAGAATACAAAAAAAAGGTGTAGTTGCACGACATTTTATCGTGAGTTTAACTTTTCTTCAAAGTAACAATCAAACAAAAGAATAGACAGAAAGTGTGTGTATATATATATATATATATATATATTTCCATGATTAATTGAGAAAGAAGAGGTGAGTAAGTACCGAGTAGGACAGTACAACTATAAGAAAACAACTTTCTTAGGCAAACCTCTATTCAAAGAACAGAAAAAATAATTTTATCGAAATATCATATTTACTGTAATATTTTGGTATCAGAGCCAGAAGATTCTAAGCATATTATAGTTCATGAATAAACCATTA
>ML415490.1:1158-41569 GCA_005239525.1 Nicotiana knightiana | reverse complement strand
AGAGGGGATGAGTTCCTGGCCGTTTGATCCATTTCGATCAATGGCCAGGATTTGATCAGTTAGTCCAAACGGTGTCGTTTGGTCAGGTTGGGGGCTGGCCGGGTAAGAGGTTGGGTTTTGGGCCTGGATTGTTTGGGTGCATAGAAAAATAGGGGTTGGGCCTGGGTCTTTCTTGGCCCAGGTCCGATTTTGCTTTTGTATTCTTAATCAGTTAATTAATTTAATTAAATTAAACTCTAAAAAAAAAAAAATGTAGCAATTAATTTTAAACCTTATTTTTTCATATATTTACATATTAATTAAGAATAAGACAATCGATTATATATTCTTAGTTAAATCTATGATTTATCGAATAAAAAACATGGTTAATTTTTATAGTAATTAGTTATTAAAACTACATTACGTTAAATACTCGTTATTTGTCTATCGTTTAATTAATTGTGACTAATAACTTCATAATGTAGAATTTTCAATGATTTTGAAAGATGAATTATGGATATGCAAGCAACGCAAATAATTCACAATTAATTACTGAAAAGTCAGTCAATATTTATAAAATCAATTGATTTATTGGGATTTTATAGGACGATACGGCGAGTAAAAATCACATGCTCACAAGGATCATTGTGCCTTGATTTCACATAGTTATTTGTTGATATGAACTTATGTTCTTCATGATAAAGATCCATGTGATATAATTGTTGGTGATTGTTGTTATGAAATGGGAACGTACGGTTGAATCGGGTTGCGCGCCGCAACACGAAGTAATAAGGGTGGAGAGGTAATAAGGGTGAGATGTGATTGTATGGTGGGATCGGGTTGCGCGCCGCAACACGAAGTAATAAGGGTGGAGAGGTAATAAGGTGAGATGGGAATGTACGGTGGGATCGGGTTACGCGCCACAACGGATGAAAAATTGAAACAAGTAACTGTGAAATCTTCATGTATACTTGTGTGGTTACCCTAACTGCTTTCTAATTGTGTATATTTGATTCTACTTGGAATTAACTTGGTTCATACATGCTAGTATTATTCAATGGTACTAACGTCCCTTTTGCCGGGGGCGCTACATCTTTTATTTGGATGTAGGTGGTTCCACAATAGGTAGCTCAAACCGCCGATAGTGGTGTTTCCTCTTTGTGCCTTCAGCAGATCCGGTGAGCCCCACTTCCTCTCGGGGCCGTGTGTAGTCTACATCATCTTTTTGTGTATGATATGTCTTTTAAGGTATAGCTGGGGCCTTGTTGCCGGCAAGTATAGTATAAACCCTTAGTACTCTTAGAGGCTCCGTAGACATGATGTGGGTTGTACATATATGTATTTTGGGCGGTATATGTGTTTACTAGTAATCGTGGTCCGAATCGGAATTATTGTGTGTTTTGTGATTATCAAATGTGGAGATGATAAAGGATAAAATGAACTCAAGTAGTAGATTCACGCATAAATTCTAAATTTCTAATTCATGTGGAATAATGTATATTATAAACACAGGGTGATGCGTTGGGTAGGAAAGGCAATCCAGGTCCGCTTGACCGGGATCATCCGGTTGGGCGCCGGTCTTGTCCCTCAGTTTTGGGGCGTGACAAACTTGGTATCAAAGCCTAAGGTATTTAAAAGTGTCCTAGGATGTCTCGGAGTCGTGTCTAGTAGAGCCCTTCTTATCGGTGTGTTGTCGACCACATCTATAATTAGGGGGCTGCATGGACATTTAGGAAAATACCCTTTCATTGTTACTCTGTATCGTGCGATGAAGTGGAAAGTGAAAACATCTTTATCTAACCCGTGCATTGTTCCAATTTTCAGTAAATGGCACCCAAGAAGAGAGTCGACTCGGCCCAGAGGCCAATGCCACCCCAGGAGTGGCTGTGAATTCGTTATTTGATGGCTTGAGTGAGAATGATTCCCCGACCCTGAATCTGCCTGACTCTTCCATCCCAGGCCATGATATTCCTATTCCTATTCCTACTCCAACGGAGGGTGCTACAGTCCCTCCCGCTGATGTTCCTGATTCTTCTGCAGATGTTGACTCAGCTAGTGGCCTCCCAGGCCCAAATATCACATGCTGCCCCTGCATCCTCTAGGGAGCAAGGGGATTCTTCAGGTTCCGGGGTCAACCAGTTTCTGCGGTTAGCCCCTCAATAGTTCACAGGCACCGACCCATAGGCTGATCCTCAGGAGTTCATTAATGAGATGTGCAAGACTCTCCAGGTTATGAAGGCTAAAGAGACCGAGAGGGTTGAGTTGGCTTCCTATCATTTAATTGGAGTACCGTATTTTTGGTTTGATATATGGGAGGGGTCCCGTGAGGAGGGGAGCCCTCCGGTAAAGTGGGATGAGTTAGTTGATACCTTCATGGATCATTTCTTGCCTGCCGAGACTATGGCAGCCCGTGCTGCGGAGTTCGAGGTCCTTAAGCAGGGCAACATGACTATGTGGGAGTACCACATGGAGTTCGTGCGGCTATCTAAATATGCCATCCACATGATGCCGACTATGGAGGCCAGAGTTCGACGGTTTGTTCAGGGCCTTGGTCCCTTGGTTGTTAATGAAGCTGCTACAGCTTCCTTGCATTCGGATATGAATTATGGGAAGATCGTGGGATTCTCCCAAGCCACAGAGGCTCGGAAGTTGAAGATAAGAATGGAGGGGGAGAGTAGTAATAAGGCCCGGTCAGCGGGCAACCCTGGGAGTTCAGTTGGAGGTAAGAGATCAGTCCTTGGGAGGGGGTCATCAAGGCCATCCCAGTCCTATGCTCAGTCCTCAGCCAGTGCCCCGCCATCAGGGCACAGTAATCAGCGAGGAGGTCGTTTTGGACCAGGTTCCAGACAGCAGGAGGTTCCATCAGTCGGGTCGTTCCGGTGGGAGGTTCCAGCAGTAGGGGAGGTCACCATGCCCTAAGTGTGGGAGGTTTCATTCTGAGCCTTGTTACTTGGATATAACGGTATGCTATAGATGTGGAGAGAGAGGCCATATCCAGTGAGACTGCCGCGCACCCATTCAGGGTGTGGGTAGGGGTCCCCATCAGCCATCAAGCTCTTCAGCCGCTACATCTTCAGCACTCCCTCCAGCTCTAGGAGGGCGCGGTACAGTTAGGGGTGGAGCACGGGGTCGAGGGGGACCCAGTCGGTTCTATGCTTTGAGTGGTCGCCAGAGTACGGAGGCTTCCCCAGATGTCGTCACAGGTAATCTGACTGTTCAGTCACATGATGTTTATGCTCTTATTGATCCCGGGTCTTCTTTGTCATATGTTACTCCATTTATTGCTTCAAGTTTTGGGATAGAACTCGAATAGCTTCACGAGTCGTTCTCTATGTAGACTCCGGTTGGTGATTCAATTACGGCCGTGCGAGTCTATAGGAATTGTGTTGTCACGGTGCGTGGTCGGGATACCACGGCCGATCTTATTGAGTTAGAAATGGTAGATTTTGATGTAATTATGGGGATGGATTGGCTCTATTCCTGCTTTGCTAAACTCGACTGCCGAACCAGGATTATGAGGCTTGAGTTTCCTAATGAATCAGTTATCGAGTGGGAGGGGAACGATGTTATGCTAAGAGGTAGATTCATTTCCTACCTTAAGGCCTCTAAGATGATCAGAAAAGGGTGCATCTACCATTTGGTTATCGGCAGTTCAACAAGGTCACCATCATAAACAAATACCCATTGCCTCGGATTGATGATTTGTTCGATCAGTCGCAATGTGCTAGGTTCTTCTCAAAGATTGATTTGCGGTCCGGGTATCACCAGTTAAAGATCAGGGAGCAGGATATTCCTAAGACTGCCTTCAGGACTCGATATGGGCACTTTGAATTTTTGGTAATGTCTTTTGGGCTAACCAACGCCCCAGCCGCTTTTATGTATCTTATGAATTGTGTTTTCAAACCATTTCTTGACTCCTTTGTGATTGTCTTCATTGACGACATACTTGTTTATTCGTGAAGTCAGGAAGATCATGCTACTCACCTCAAGGCAGTTCTGTAGACTCTTCATCAGCACTAGTTGTATGCAAAGTTTTCAAAATGTTAATTTTTGCTACAATCAGTCGCATTTTTGAGCCATGTTGTCTCCAGGGAAGGGATTCGAGTTGATCCACAAAATATTGCAGCGGTAATGGATTGTCCTAGACCAACGACCCCAACAGAGATTCACAGTTTCTTGGGTTTGGCTGGGTATTACCAGAGGTTCGTGGAGGGATTCTCTACCCTCGCATCCCCATTGACTAAGCTGACGCAGAAGGCGGTTAAGTTCTAGTGGTCCGATGCTTGTGAAAAGAGTTTTCAGGAATTGAAATTGAGATTGACTATGGCGCCAGTGTTGACCTTGCCAGAAGGTTCGAAAGGGTTTGTGGTGTATTGTGATGCTTCAAGGGTTGTTTTGGGATGTGTATTGATGCAATGTGGTAAGGTAATAGCATATGCTTCTAGGGAGCTCAAGAATCACGAAAAGAATTATCCGACACATGATTTGGATCTCACGGCGGTTCTGTTTGCATTGAAAATCTGGCGGCATTATCTTTATGCGGTCCATGTGGACGTGTTCACAGACCACAAGAGTCTTCAATACTTATTCAAGCAAAATGAGTTAAACTTAAGGCAACAGAGGTGGTTAGAGTTGCTCAAGGATTATGATATGAATATTTTGTACCATCCAAGAAAGGCGAATGTGGTAGCCGACGCTCTTAGTCGAAAAACCATGGGTAGCTTGGCTCCTTTGGAAGCAGGTTAGAGGCCTTTGGCTCGGGAGGTTTATCAATTGGCTAGTCTGGGGGTCTGTGTTTTGACCTCAGACGAAGGGGATGTCGTGGTGCGTAATGGAACATAATCTTCACTTGTAACGGAAATCAAGGAAAAGCAATTCAGAGATCCAGCATTGGTACAGTTGAGAGAGGCAAATCTGAATCATAAGACTACAACATTTCCACACGGCAATGATGATGGTGTTTTGCGGTGCCAAGGGAGACGGTGTGTTCCGGACGTGGATGATCTTCGGGAAAGGGTAATGGCAGAGGCTCACAATCCAAGGTATTCAGTACACCCAGGTTCTACAAAGATGTATCATGATCTCAAAGAGATTTATTGGTGGAATGGTATGAAGAGGGGTGTGGTGGACTTTGTGGCTAGGTGTCCGAATTGTCAGTAGGTGAAGGCCGAGCATCAGAGGCCCGGTGGTTTGACGCAGCTTATGGAAATACCAATGTGGAAATGGGAGATGATCAATATGGACTTTGTGGCGGGTTACCTCGCACTCCACGTAGATTCGACTCAGTTTGGGTAATAGTAGATCGACTCACAAAATTAGCTCACTTCTTGCCAGTCAAGTCCACCGATACTGCGGAACAGTACACTCAGTTTTATATCAAAGAAATAGTCAGGCTCCATGGCACTCCAGTATCTATTATCTCGGATCGAGGGGCCCAGTTCACAGCTAAATTTTGGAAGAAATTTTAGCAAGGTTTGGGTACGCAGGTAAATCTCAGCACAACATTCCACCCACAGACTGATGGGCAGGCAGAGCGGACCATTCAGACGCTTGAAGATATGTTACGGGCTTGTGTATTAGATTTCAAGGGTAGCTGGGATTATCACTTGCCGCTTATAGAATTTGCTTATAATAACAGTTTCCATGCTAGTATTCAGATGGCCCCATTTGAGGCGTTGTACGGAAGGAGGTGTAGGTCTCCGATTGGATGGTTCGAGGTTGGCGAGGTGGAAATGTTTGGACCGGATCTTGTGCACCAAGCTATGGAAAAAGTTAAGGTCATTCGGAAAGGATGAAAACTGCTCAGAGTCGTCAGAAATCCTATGCGGACGTTCGTCGAAGAGACTTGGAGTTTCAAGTGGATGATTGGGTATTCTTGAAGGTGTCTCCCATGAAAGGGGTAATGCGGTTTGGGAAGAAAAGGAAATTGAGCCCAAGGTATATCGGGCCATATATGATTGCTCAAAGGATAGGGCAGGTAGCTTATAGGCTGGAATTGCCCCCTGAAATGTCATTGGTGCACCCAGTGTTTCATGTGTCCATGTTGAAGAAGGTGATTGTGGATCCATCCGCCATTTTTTCGGTTGAGACGGTTGAAATTAATGAAGGATTGTCATATGAAGAGGTTCCAGCTGCTATTCTTGATAGGCAAGTCCGTAGACTGAGGAACAAAGAGATTGCTTCTGTTAAAGTATTATGGTGGAGTCAACAAGTCGAACAAGCCACGTGGGAAACGGAAAATGAAATGAAAGAGAAATATCCCCACTTGTTTGAATAAGTCTGGTAGTGGTTTTGAAAGTTGTCATTCCTAAGCAAGTATATATTGTGTTAAATTTTGTGCAAGAACACTCCACTCCCCTTTACCCTACTATTGTGACTTCCTAAACTATGTGCCATAAATGTATATGTTGTTGTGAATAGTTGAATTATGTGAAACTCGTTGTAATAGTTGAATTACGTGCAAATTTGTGGAGCTAACCGAACTATGTGAGGCTTGTGAAGTAATTGAATTACATGTAGCTTGTTGAAAGGACAGGGTTATGTGCAAGTTGATAGATTAATTGGTAATGTGTGGAATCGGTTATACATGTGTTTCAGGGGATCTCTGACAGGTAGATAGGCCTAATTACAAAGGAAACTCTGGCGAACTTTTCAGAAAATATCGGAGTTAGTAAAAATTTGGGGGTTGGTTTATTTTGTGTTTTCTTACTCTAGTGATTCCCCGATTCTCATTCGAGGATGAATGATTTTAAGTGGGGGAGAATATAAAGACCCGTAAAATTTCATGGCTAAAAATAATGACCAAATAGGTCCCCGTGTTGTTATAATTGTAATAATTCTTAAAACTGACCCCTTTTGAGTAAAAAGTACCCCGCGACTTAAAAGATAAAATTTTATAGATTTGCGCAGGTCTGCGGTCCACTATGCGATCGCAGATCAGGCATGCGGACCGCATAGTGATCGCATACCTGGACAGTTTGCTGTCCATTTTGAGGACATCTATGCGGCCTAGAATGTCGCATTTCACGGACGCAGGCCGCATAGTTGTCACATTCTTGCACCTTGACTTTTGCGGAGGGAGTTATGCGACGCACCATGCGATCACATAACAGGTATGCAGACCTCATAGTGGTCGTATACCTAGGCAGTCTACTTCTCTTTTTGGCCCATTTAAGGGCCAATTATGTGACAGGAATGCGGACCGCATAGCAGGAATGCGATCACATTCCTGACCGTATTTCTGCTTCGGGACTGTTAAATTTCTAATTTCATACCCGACCCCCAGTTCATTAAAACACCCCCCCCCCTTCATTTTAAGCTCATTTTCTGATAAGTTAGAGAGAGGAGAGAGTGGGTTCTAGATAGAGAGAGAGAGTCTAACTTCATCCAACTTGTTCCTCCAACACTACTCAGAACTGGAATTGATCAAGTAGGACACCATTTTCTTCACTACAAGAGGTAAGCTTCTACCCCATCAACCTAACTTTCCAGATTTTTGTTAAAATGAAACATGGTTGGGTGAATTTATGAAGATAAGGGTAGGAGCCTTGCATGCATATAACTCACTAATCATAATCTAGCAAAAGGAAATGAGTTAGAATAATCTTTCACTCAAACGAGGTCATTTAATCTAAAAGAACACTTAGCGTTTGATAGAATGATCAAGTGAGTTCAAGACATGATCATTGTTCCTAATTCTAAGTTAAATTATGCCACATTGTGAACTAAATTGAAGGTGCTAGAAGGTCCGGTGAGTTGTGGTAGAAATTAAGGAAAAATCCCAAATCAAGGTATGTATGGCTAACTTTAATCTTTTTAGAGTTACCTTGTTGGTGTCCGAGTACACGGTATGAAATTCTTGCTTGAGCATATGTGAATTGTTTGTCCTGCTGTGTCGAGTTGTACGAATTCATTCTCTGATTTTCTTAAGTCAATTACCATGCTAATTGAGATTATGAAGGGTGATTCTTTGTGCTTATCCTACCATGTGTAAAGCTCGTTAAATGTTGAATATATCGGTATGAGAGGATGTCCTGCAAAACGAAAGAAGTGATAGTGAAATAAAGTGTTGAATGTATCCAAGTCCTAAATGTTGTGTAGTAAATAATGAAAGTAAATATGGGATGATTTTATTGAGTTATATGATTGTGGAAACACCATATATGAATTGCTGATTGGTAAGGATCATTATGCCTTGATTTCACATAGTTATTGGTTGATATGAACTTATGTTCTTCATGATAAAGATCCTTGTGATGTAATTGTTGGTGATTGTTGTTATGAAATGGGAACGTACAGTGGGATCGGGTTGCGCGCCGCAACACGAAGTAATAAGGGTGGAGAATAATAAGGATGAGATATGATTGTAGGGTGGGATCGGATTGCGCGCTGCAACACGAAGTAATAAGGGTGGATAGGTAATAAGCGTGAGATGGGAATGTACGGTGGGATCCGGTTACGCGCCGCAACAGATGAGAAAGTGAAACAAGTAACTGTGAAATCTTCATTGTGGTTTTCTGTATACTTGTGTGGTTACCCTAACTACTTTCTAATTGTGTATTGTTTGATTCTACTTGGAATAAACTTGGTTCATACATGCTAGTATTATTCAATGGTACTAACGCCACTTTTGCCGGGGCGCTACATCATTTATATGGATGTAGGTGCTTCCACAACAGGTAGCTCAGACCACTGATAATGGTGTTCCCCTTTGTACCTTTAGCAGATCCGGTGAGCCCCACTTCCTCTCGGGGCCGTGGGTAGTCTACATCATCTTTTTGTATATGATATGTCTTTTAAGGTATAGCCGGGGCCTTGTTGCGGGAAAGTATTGTATAAACCCCTAGTACTCTTAGAGGCTCCGTACACATGATGTGGGTTGTACATATATGTATTTTGGGCGGTAAATGTATTTACTAGTAATCGTGGTCTGAATTGGAATTATTGTATGTTTTGAGATTATCAAATGTGGAAATGATAGAGGATAAAATGAACTCAAGTAGTAGATTCATACATAAACTCTAAATTGCTAATTCATGTGTAATAATGTATATTATAAACACGGGGTGATGCATTTGGTAGGAAAGGCAATCCGGGTCCGCTTGACCGGGATCATCCGGTTGGGTGCCGGTCTCGTCCCTCGGTTTTGGGGCATGACACTATCCATGAAGAGGGTCCATACCCCTGATGAAGTACCCAATTTAAGTAGAAGTTCCTTTTCCACTTCGGGTATGAGGGTTGGCGTAAAATCGGCCACGAAGTCTGCTAAAATTTGAGACTTAATGGCCATTCGGGGTTGATATTCGATATCATACCCGCCAAGTTTGACAACCCATTTGGCCAATCGACCCGATAATTCGGGCTTGTGCAAAATATTTCAGAGTGGATAATTGGGGATCACACATATGGGAAGGCACTGAAAATATGGCTCAATTTTCCAGATGCGCTTATTAATGCAAATGCCAAGTTCTCTAAGTGTGGGTACCTAGTTTTAGCATCTCCTAAGGTCAGACTCATTTAATAAATAGGAAATTGCGTACCTTGTTCTTCTCGAACTAGGCGTCGAGAAAGGTAAGAATCTCGTGAGCCGTGGCATCTATCATTCGATCGATGTTAGGCAAGGGAAAAGAGTCTTTTCGACATGCTTTATTCAAGTGCTTATAGTCTACACACATTCTAAGTTTGTTCCCCTTTTTGGGAACTATGACTACATTGGCTAACCATTCGAGATATTTTACCTCCCGAATGGACCCTATATTGAGAATTTTGGTTAGCTTTTCCTTGATGAAGGCGTGCTTTACCTCGTACTGGGGCCTTCTCTTTTGCTTTATCGGTTTGAACTTGGGATCCAAACTCAGCCAATGAGTTGTTATCTCTGGTGGGATTCCTGTCATGTCTAAATTGGAACATGCAAAGCAATCCATGTTATCAATAAGAAATCGAATGAGTTTTTTCCTGAGTTCGGGGGTCAACTCCGTTCCCAGGTATACCTTTCGTTCGGGTAGATACTCGATCAGTATCACCTGTTCCAGCTCTTCGACCGTTGACTTGGTTGCATCTGATTCTTCGGGAACCACGAAAGTTCGAGGAGTGAGAAAATCCTATTCTTCTTCCTCGATTACCTGTTTCTCCGATTAGGTCGAGGCTGTAGGCGGTGATTGCTATTTGGTCGTCTGCTTATCTTTAGTGCTCGATTTTTCCAAGGTCGAAGGTGTTGATATCGACGTCACCTCGTTGACTGCAAACATTTCCTTTGTAGTATGTTATTCCCCGTAAACTGTTTTCACACCATTCGTCGTTGAGAACTTCATCATTTGGTGAAGGGTCGATGGTACTGTCCTCATGTTATGGATCAAGGGGCCTTCCGAGCAGTGCACTGTACCTCATGTCGCCTTCGATGACATGGAATTTTGTGTCTTGGACAGTCCCGACCATGTTTACTGGTAGAATTATCTCCCATTTTGTTGTTTCACTATCCATGTTGAAGCCGTTTAGGACTCGAGATGCAGGTATAATTTGGTCTAGCAGACCGAGTTGCTCTACGACCCTTGATCTGATTATGTTTGCTGAGCTACCTAGATCCACTAGAACACGTTTAACTTGAATTTTATTTAAAATAATAGAAATTACCAGGGCGTCGTTGTGCGGCTGAGAGATGCCTTCTGCTTCTTCGTCATTGAGAGATAGAGTTCCTTCGGGCACATATTCTCGAGTCCGTTTTTCTCTGGTGATCGACACCTTGGTGATTTTGAATATAGGCCCTTGTGGGATGTCGACCCCGCCGAAGATCATATGAATAACATGCTTGAGATTTTTCTTTCTCATTCTTTCTGTTGGCGTCTCTTTCCCTGAAGTGATTTTTGGCTCGATCACTGAGAAACTCTCGAAGGTGGCCCTTGTTGAATAATCGAGCTACCTCCTCTCTCAACTGTCTGCAGTCTTCGGTCCTATGGCCATGCGTGTCATGATACTTACACATTAAGTTTGGATTCCTTTGAGAGGGGTCGATCTGTATAGGCCTGGGCCACCTGGTGTCTTTGATCCTTCCGATAGCCGATACAAACCCCGATGCATCGACACTGAAATTGTACTTTGATAATCGAGGTGGTTCTGTGGGACCTCCATATTTGTCGAAGCCAGTTTACTCATTAGTCCCTGAGAATTCTGGCCTCGGTCACCCCTTCAATCGTTCCGGGCGGAGTTGCGTCCCGGACCATTATTCCTCCGATCTGAAACAAACGGCTGATACCGATCTTTATTCGGCCTTGATTCTCTATCAATATCTCTTTGGTTTTTACCTGTCGACCAGTGTGGATATACGAAACCTGAAGGGGCTCCCATTTGGTCGTCCTCAACCCTAATCTTTAACTGATATCTGTTGTGAACATCTTCCCAAGTCACAGCCGGGTACTCGATAAAGTTATGTTTCAATTGGCGTGATGCGATCAAACTCCACTCGTTAATCCTTGGGTGAAAGCCTGAACAACCCAATCATCAGTGACCAGTGGTAATTCCATGTGTTCCATTTGGAATCGAGACACGAACTCCCTTAGCATCTCGTTATCCATCTGCTTTACTTTGAAGAGATCCGATTTTCTTGTCGCAACCTTTATGGCCCCAGCATGCCTTTACAAACGAATCCGCCAACATGGAGAACGGATCGATAGAGTTCGACGGCAAGTTGTGGTACCAAATCATAGCTCATTTCAACAGGGTCTCCCCGAATTTCTTTAGCAGTACATACTCGATTTTGTCATCCTCCAAATCATTACCTTTTACGGAGCATGTATAAGACGTAACATGCTCATTGGGGTATGAGATCCCGTTGTATTTAGGTATATCAGGCATACAGAACTTCTTTGGGATGGGCTTCGGAGCCGAACTCGGAGGGAATTGTTTTTGCACAAACTTCTTGGAGTCCATTCTTTTTAAGATCGGCGGTGCCCCCGATATTTGGTCAACTCGAGAGTTAAAATAAGTTTCCACCTTCTTCTCGTTGGCCTCGATTTTCTTATCTCCCGATTCTATTCTCTTAGTAAGCTCCTCGAGCATCCTCATTATAGCAAGATCGGTTGTCGAAGTGTTATCACCCGACCTTTCAGGCACTGGCTCGGTACGACGAGTAACCTTTTGTTCGGCCATGTTTGGTGCCCTGTGCTGATTTTGCAACTGAGCAATGGCATTTTGTTGGGCTTGCAGCATTTCATATATTACTTGGAGACTGACTCTTTCATCTACTCTGCCCTGTGTTCCTCGACCATCAATTCGACGCTCTCTGCGCACAGTTCCCTCTTGCGCCTAAATCTGCATTCAAGGCAACATGAGAACTGACATCAACCGGGTTGACGGGCGGTGCTCCTCCGAGGTCAGCCTGTGGCACCTCAATTCCTGGGGCAATAACATTCTTGTTTTCTCCGTGAAGCTCGAGGCCGTTGTCACTGTGTGTAGACGTGTTTTGCGAGTTTGACATGATTCAACCTGAAACAAAATTCTTGACAAGAAACAAGCGTAAAATAATGTGTTATACCAGAATTAGCACTGAACAATCACTATTATCCTTAGCCCCACGGTGGGTACCAAACTGTTTACCTTGAAATACGAGTAACAATTAAACTTGTAATGTGGTTATAAGGATACATGATCTAATTCAACGCCAATTGATGAATGACTAAATGAATAAACGAGTTAAGCGATTAGAATGAATCAAACAAGTGCCGTTTGCAAGTTATCGACCTCGATTTGGAATAGGCTCGAGACCAAGCGTTAAGAACAATAAGAACAGTAGTAAATTGCAAGTAAGTAAAAACAACAGCGTATTGTTATTTCTTAGTAAGTGAATGTAATATATCATGGTTACAAATGAACAGAGTTCCTATTTATATAGTAGAGGAATCCTATATAAGGTATAACTCATATTTTGGAAACAAAATACATGATTTAAATCAATTGCGGATATATCGTTATTCCGTTACTCGGTGTCGATATTGCTCGATCTCGACCCTCCAGCTTCGTGTTCTTTGAGGCCGAGCTTGCTTCGATATGGACTTAATCTCGAGGCAGACCCTCGAGCCCATAAAATCAGACGTGGTCGACTTTAACCGTATACAAACATTCAGATTTATATTTCGACCACATTAGAACACCTAAGATAATGTCAATATTTTGCTATGAAAATAAAACGATTCCGCTTATTTATTTCACTAACGGCATCGTTGGGCGCCATCACAGCCTATGGCGGGAAATGAGTCGTGGCAGGTTACTAGTTGGCTAAATCGTTTATATAACTAGCATGCTCCCGCAATACTATCCGCCTATTAATTGTAGGTTAGAGGTACGAGTTTTTGGCCATATTTCACCTATGGTTAATTGCACCTTAACTGTGTTTGAGCTAAAATATGAAGAATTTATACTTGTTATGAAATTTTTTTTTTGTAGGTGTTGATTCTGAGCTAAGATGCATTTATGAAGCTAAAATAGATAATATAAAATTTTGAAGTCTGAATAGAAGTTCGAGAAATTAAATTGGAATATAGTTCTGGGGTCAAGAGAGAAGCGCATGTGAAAAATGAAAGAAAATCACCCAAGACCAAGTAAATGACCTATCATGGCATGTAAGATGTCTTGTCACAGGAGTTGGCAAAGGTTTTGTGCATCGGTAACAAATTCCTAGTAATATCACAACTAATAGTGATAGTATATCACTAAAGAATATAAGAGTAAGATAATAGAAAATAAAATCTTCAAAAAGGGCCCACCTTCTGAAGAATTAGGCTAGCACGCGTGTGTTATGTCATGTGTGACGACGTAGCAACCAAAAATGTCATCAGATGGGCTTTTGATGCAGCAGCTGGAAAAGGGCAGAGTCCGAAACCAGTTATTGAATTTTTGGACAAGTATGACGTTAATAAATGTAAAAAAAGAAGGACCAGAATATGTATAATGCGGTAATAAACCATGCTATACATTAACGATGTTATAGCCATTAAGGTATAGCGCGGTTTATTACCGCGTTATACATGTATAGCGCATCAAATAACCGCGCTATGATGACACCACCTGACGGAAAGGTATAGCGCATGAAATAANTGCCAAAAAAATACTGTGGGTCTCACCCGTCACGAAAAAAGACAAGCACGTAGGTCCCACACCCTAGCAAAGCATTATATTGTTGTGGTTTCTTCGTTTTGGACATAAATTTTGAGGAATTTATGGAGACTACCTATTAAACTTAAACTAATTATCCGGTTGTACCCACTTGGATAATAATTACTATACATACCTATTCCTTGTAAAATTATTACCCGTCCTACCATTAAGAAAGTCTTTAAAGTCTTCAGGGGCAATGAACCTATACCTAACCCACACTTGATCATCCTTCCTTCAATCCAAGGTAAGAAATATTAATTTCCCCCTTTATATATTTTCTCTCTTTATTCTTGCTTTTATTTTCATATAAGTGAAATTGTTTATTTGATAGGCAATCTTTTTATATTTGTAAAGTAAAATATTGACAAATTAATAGGTGCACAGAGTAGGAATTTTTGTTTAGTTATGTGATGCTTTTGTGTATACAACAAAAGAGGTTTGCTCAATATCTACAAATTACGATTCAATTAACTCACTACACGCATGTAGTTTAATTTTCTCTTGCTGAATGAAATATTTGTCTATTGAATACATTTCATCGCCACAAAATGTTATCTCCCCCTCCTTACAAATTTTAGATTTTCTCGTCGCTATTTGTTCTAGTTCGAGTCATTTTTTGGAATTTAATTGTGATTTCAGTGCTATTAAATATTGCTTACAGTACCTTCTAGAAGTTCATACTAAAATTTGATCACAGCTGGAGCTGATTCGAAGTGATTGAGATCGAAATTTCTTTTTTCATTTGAAAATCATAAAAGAACACAGTTACCCAACAGTATACTGCTACAATATACAATATGTTGTAGAAGTATATAACTATACTGCAATAGTATACTATTATAGCATACAATATACTACAACGGTATATTGTAATAACGGAAGAGAAACACAATTACCTAACAGTATATCGCGACGATATACAATATACTATAAGAGTATATAGCTATACTGCAACAATATAGTATACAATATATTATAACGATATACTATAATAATGTGCAATATACTACAACAGTATATAATATACCATAATAGTATACTTCGACTACTATTGTTGAATTATCTAGGTGCTATTGTGAAAAACTAAAGTCGTGGTTATAGTAACATTATATTATAGTATACAATATAATATAATGATATATCATAATAAATAAGTTATTTTTTTAATTTTTAAAAATTTTCCAACTAGGTCCTTGCAAATATTTTCTTAAATGAATTTTTTTTTAAAAGTTCCATGAAAATAATGTTCATTGTATAAGAAATAGGTGTCAGAAGACATAAAATAGTAATATGGGGAAAAGAAAATTTAAAAAAAAGTTGAATGAAATTAGAAATGGCACGATTAAAAAAATAAACAAAAAGAAAGAAAAATACAAAAAAATGAAAAGAAACATGCCAAATTGAGTATACAACCAGATTATGGTGAATAAAGAAAACAAAAAAAATATAGTTCTGAAAAAAAAAATGAACAGAAAAAGAAAAAAAGAAAAAAAAATAAAAACGAGAAAAAAATAAAAGGAGAAAAGAAAGAAAAGAAAAAGAACATGAGAAAAAAAAATCACCCACAAAAGCTACAATGGATATGAAAGGTAATTAGTTTGGTGGATAGAAAAACTAATGGGTAGGTAAGGGTAATTAGTTTAGTTTTTATGGGTAAAGCTATAAAACTCCCTTAAATTTTCAACTTCTCCACTTTTCGATTTACATAAATTGAGGTATTCCGATTTAGTTTATGTCGAAATCATATAATAATGCATATTAGTTAACTTGAATGTGTTTCCATGTTGTTTTGTGTTTTGTTTGCGAAACTAGTATGTTATATTGGAAACTAGTATTCCGAAACTAGTATGTTATATTGGAAAGTAAAAATGTTAATTAATATCTTTACTGTTTTATATGTGTTTTCGTGAATGTTATGTGATTAAAATGTATCTGTTGTTTATATTTAGTTTATATTATTTATTAGCATAGTAAAATGTAGATCTTTTTAGCGTAGTAAAATGTAGAGCCTTTTAGCATAGTAAAATATAGAGTATTTTAGCGTAGAATCCCTATAGTTTAAGTATCTCTTATACTGATAGATGAAAGATAATATGATAATTTGGTGCTACCGGGCCTCAAATATAGAGCCTGGAACCCGTAGATATATATATTCTGTCTAATTAAATAATTAAGAATTAATAATTTAATTTATAAAACAAACACACAAAATTATAAAAATATTTGAATTGACACACAGAATTATTCATGATAGTTTGGTGCTACAACCTTGGGATGCATCTCACTCCAGGGACTTCGCATGTGAACCTGTCAGGTCCATTATTGATCACAGGCACGGACCTTGCTGGAGTGGATTGGGAAACATACTTCCCAGGCCCATCTACCGCTGCTGAGGATCGGCCGACCCGAGATTTGCATAATGGGCGCCGACAGAGTTATGGCTCATCATCACAGGCGCATGTATGGTTTTATTAATATTGAATTTAAATTTATTTTTATTTTTCTTCATATTTTCCATAACTTTATTAATTTCATTTTTAAGGCTTCATCCCCGCCGGTTACGGAGGCCCTTTCGTGCGATGATGAATGGCTGCGACATATGATTACATTCAGGAGCCCGACGAGACCATGTTAAGACAATTTAAATTCTTGTGACTTAATATTTATTTTTCTATACTGAGCTGACTAATCTTTTCTAGGTTTCTACTGATGATCATCCTGCAGCGCATCCAGTTATAAAGAGGTGACTTGATGATGATGATCCTGATAGCGTACCCGGGCGGGATGGGATGCGCCTCTGGCGAGCGGCTGCGTTGAAGCACACCGGATGCGGGACACATTGATTTTATTTCCTTTTTTTTTTTTATATATGATGTAAGTAATATTTTATGCAAATAATAACAACAATTTTTATGTTTATATAATATGCGCATTACTTGTTTATTTCCCCGTTCATTATTTAGTGTAATAGTACAACACGAACACAAATATTAAAACTTAACATAATTAAAATTCAGTACAACTAATGAAAATACATGACAAGGGAAAAATAAAAATAAAAATAAAGTAGTACACTAAACACACACATGTCAATGTTTAGTCCCTGTCGCCCAATATTCTCTGCTCCAACCACTTACATTGTTCTTCCAGCCTATTTTTTTCTTCTTCCACATCTTTTAGTTTCGCCTCAACCTCCTCAAGTTCTCGTTTATGTTGTCTTTCACGTTCCCACTGTTTTAAACACAAATTATGAAGATACTGCAAAGATTTTTTGTAGCATTCCTGATAACAGGGTTCATCAACCCATACCTTAAAATTGTAAATAGGTTCGTCGGGAATCTTATAAAACTTGTTCATACAATGCCAGTAGTGGCGTCCAGCTTCACCATTATCCCAACAATTATTCATCATTCATTTTTTTCCGCACTCGCACATTGGTACATAAGGACGTTCAGCCATTTGTGACAACGTTAAAAAAACCTTGCTTTTTCTAGAAAGATTTGCTAATACTTATTGTTGAGCGCAGAATGAGCCCGTTATTTATAGGCAATGCAACACATATAACGTAGTATTTAACCTCTATATATGAACATAACGTAGTATATAACCGCGATATGCTTTGCGTGTTAAATATTCCGACGGGTACGAAACAACTTTTTGTCAGTTGGGCAGCTTTTTCAGTTCGACAAGACAACACACATAACGTAGTATTTCACTATATATACACATAACGTAGTATTTAACTGCGCTATATATACACATAACGTAGTATATAACCACCCTATGCTTTGCGTGTTAAAGATTCTGACGGGTACGAAATAACGTTTTGTCAGTTGGACAGCTTTTTCAGTTCGACAAGACAACCCATAAACAAATTTTTACTATAATTTTTCTTAAATTATCATTTAAAAACTGAAATGGAACAATTCAACTCATAATTAACAAACATAATTTTATTTTATAAATCTTGCAACATAAACAAAACAAATAATTATTACAATATAAACTCATTGATAATTGGGAACACTAGAAGAACACCCACCACGAGCTTGATTACTATTGCCACCCAAACCAGCCGAAGGACATTTTCGACGGTCGTGTCCTGTTTGCGAGCATATACCACATTTGCGTGCATAAACGGTATCACTAACATCCATTTGGTTCCTTATACGCGTTCTCTTCTGCACCTGTATTCGACGCAAATAGGACTTGTTACACACCATTTTAAATGGTTCCAGCGGCCAATAATGCTCAGCACCCACTGGCTGCATCTGCCCACTATAGGTGTTTAGGTACTTGGCAACACTATATGGCTGATCAACGTAGTTGGTTATACCTAAACTAACACGTTGAAAGCACTTGAGGCATGTGAGCAAGACATGTGGTAGATGGACCATTTCCCACAAAAGCATAACCTTGTAGATTCATTTACAGTATGTACATTATTCCCCCGATTTTGATGGATAGCAGTGCAAACTTCAAAAATATTTCTTTTGTTATCATACTGCAAAATTGAATGCCAATGTTCTCGACGCCTGTATTTCTAAAATCTCTTCATCGGCACTGGCATAAATTCAACACCGTTTTGCATAAATGACGTTGCAGCTGCAGACCTTTCAACAAACCTCTCCGCCATCTGCTTGAACGACATCCGCACCATGGCAGTGACAGGCAATTCTCTTGCCAACTTCAATAACCTATTGGAAGACTCTGACACGTTTGTAGTCATATTCCCCATCGTCTGCCACCATCCGTATGCAAAGTCCACTTTTCAGGGTGATGTCGCATTAACCAACGATAGGCTGCCTCGTCTTCTTGCCTGATAGATTCCATGTGCCTCCGGAATTTATGCTATTGGTGGTCTGTTGCTACCATCCACATCAAATCATGCAAATCCTTGTTGGGATATGCCTTCTGAAAATTGGCCTTAAAGTGCCTCACACAGTAACGATGGTAGGCATAAGGTTCTTGCCATACAGGAAAGTTCTCTACAGAACTTAAGATACCACCGTGCCGATAAGATATTAGACAAATACCGGAACGCTGTTTGACAACGTTCTCTTTCAAATGGTTCAAAAACATCGTCCATGTCTCTTGGCTTTCATTGGCACAAACAACAAAAGCTAGAGGAAATATTCGTCCATTAGCATCTACTGCAACGACTATCAACAACTTGATATCGTACTTTCCATAGACATGAGTACTGTCTATGGATATTACGGGACGACAATGCAAAAAACCATCAATTGCTGGTTTAAATGCCCAGAACACGTAATTGATTATATATTCTTGTTTTCCCGGACCCTGCTCAAGCTTCCATTCAACAACCGTCCCGAGGTTAAAGTGCTGCAATGCGGCCATGTACTTGGGTAAAATTGTAAATGACTTATCCCAGTTACCATAGACAATTTCAAACGCTCGTTTGCGACCGAGATATGCCTTTCTTTTGGTAATGGTATGGCCATCTGATGGACTGATGTAATGTACTCTTTGATTTTATACCTTATGGACGCTTAAAGGTGTGGAATAAGGACAAGAGAAATTAAGTCAATATCCAAGTTGAAGTGATTCCCGTTGAATGTGTCCATTTCACATGTGTGGGTGGGAATGTATTTACCCACTTTCCACAGACCTGTCTTCTTCTTGCTCGCGCGCAACATCCAATGACATGGCCAAAACTACCTGCGACAAACAACCTTGTATATATCCGAACTTGACTCCCATACCTGCATCTTACGACACTCTTTTACGTTGTTCATTTTACAAGCCCTGCTTACGCACGCTTTATCAAGAAAAAACATGCCCTTTTCCAACACCGTTGGTCTAGAATCATCCCACATTGCTATCCGAATTTCATCAAAATCCCTTGTGAGAGCTTCCACATCCGGCATGCTTGGAAAGTTATCAACGTAAGGAATCTCTCTTGAATGAAATGGCACTCGGGACTCGTACACTCTTCGTCTAGGGGGGGGGGTGGAGCATACTGCCTCGTCAAATCAGGTCCTTCATTTTCATCCTCATCATCACCATCCTCACGAGGGAAGGGTGTCTCATCTCCAGATTCCTCGGCATTGTTGTCGCAATCACTATTCTCTTTCTCACTCTGTGCATCTGCCAGATCCCGACTTAATACGTTGTCTTCGGGCAATTGAGTGAGGACAGGTGGTTCAACTTGTTTGTTTTCACTGCACAACCAACAAAATAATAAGTTACTGAAAATAATAAATACTTTCCATATATCTGTATCACTTCACTTACAAATCGTAATGTGATGAAATTTCATGATGGATGTTTTCATGTAGGTGATGACTCCCGGATGGACCACCATGTTCCAACACACCAAAACTAGGCATATTCCAACTATGGGTGAGTTCATAACTTGTAAAATTCATATCCGGCCGATACCACCTGTGGAATATATGAGCGTTAATACAAATTCAATACAACAAAGTAACACAAAAGAAAATTGAAGTTTATCACTCGGCTTGTGAATTATGTAAAGCAGGAGAGAAATTATTTCCTCGCTGCTTATTCGCCGGCGGTGATAAGTTTAAATCAAGACAAACTCTTTAATCCGGAACCTATCCGGTAAAAACTACTCCTGCATAACCACCCGTTGACTGGGGGTTATCCCTACTGTGCGCAACCTCATTGTTGGGAACGTCTTCAACCTTGATGTACATATCAAACATTTTGATTACAAGAAATTCCCGGTATTCATCTGGAGTCCTCAAAAAATCCCTCATAGTTTCATCATCGTCGATGTTAAACTCCGAGTAAAAAGCAACCCCTTGCGGAGTGACAGAATACAGATATCTTCCGGTTACTTTAAGTTTCACCGAACGTTTTCTCACACTCATTTTTTTGCATAACAATGATACTAATGTATCGTACTCCATTGTAAGTGGCAGTTTAACATGACACTGTGGGGATAAACTGTACCTCATAGAGTTATTCTCCATCACAACCTCACCCCCTAATATAATGAAACTCTTATTCTTCGCTCTTCAGACATTATAAAAAAATGTTTGAGAATTTAACAAGAAGTAAAGTTTGAACGGGAGTTAGAATATTTTTTGAATGGATTTTCATAAAATCCTAACCCCTTTATATAAGGAAATGACTTGAAATTTTTTATGTATAGCACGGTTATTTCATGCGCTATACAGGTATAGCGCGGTTATTTCATGCGCTATACCTTTCCGTCAGGTGGTGTCAGCATCGCGGTTAATTGATGCGCTATGCATGTATAACACGGTAATAGATCGCGCTATACCTAATGACTATAACACCGTTAATGTATAGCGCAATTTATTACCGCGTTATACATATTTTGATCTTTTTTTTATACCTATTAATGTAATACTTGTCCAAAAACTCAATAATTGAGTTCCAGACTCAAAAGGGCACGGCCACATCGTGCAAGGCATCGTGAAGCATGCGTGGCAAGTACTAGTTTGGCCGTGTGTAATTTTTCTCCGGCCATTAAGGATATTTCAGCCCGTGACTAAATATAGACAGTATAAATACAGTAAAAATATATTGTTAAAGGGACTTTTGCCCTATAGAAGATTGAGAGAGCATCGGAAGCTTTCAAGATAAAAGGATTCATAAACCATTCATCAGTTCAATATGTATTGTAAAGTGAGTGTATTGTTTTTTAGTTCTCAAAATTTATCTATGATTACTTCCCAAGCTGCTATGGAAAAGTTTTTCCTTAATGTTTTGATAGACAAGGTGTTATGACCGTTAATTTAGGAATTCAATTCTTGTTAATCGCTTGATTATTTGATGGAATTTAGAATTATATTATAAAGTTACTTATTATTTTATTAAATAAAAAGAGGAGTAATCTAATAAATATTTTTACATCATATATTCTAGTGTCAATTCATGATTCTTCCAAGTATAATTGCAAGAGCTTCTTAAATTGTTAATTGATCTAGAAAATAAGAAAATATCCGTGAGAAGTTTCATTTGAGATTAAAAACTATCAATATTTCATAGCAAATGGTCATAGAGCTTTAGATTAGTTTACTTCTTGAAATTGAAGTATTCAAAAGAACTTTAACTTTGAGGATAATCCGCGTAGTCTAATATCCAGCAACAACTCAAACCTCAATGGGCACATCAATGAACCTTGTACGGGACTTTCCCTCATCAACTTATCGGATGAAACATCCACTGATGACGAGTCTGATAACTTCATACCACTAACTGCTGCAGACAAAGCTAGACTCTACACTCCCTGACAATTCTCCATAATCATTAAAGTGTTTGGTAAAATAGTAGGACATCAACTACTTAGAACCAAGCTTGTTCAATTATGGAACCCTACTGAGGACATTAATTTAATCGATCTAGGATCCAACTTCTTCCTTATCAAATTCAAACAAGAAGCGAGTATGAGTAAGGCTCTACACGACGGACCATGGTTCATTCTCAACCATTTTTTATCGGTGCATCGATGGGAGCCAAAGTTCATTGCCTCAACGGCCCAGTTGAGTTATGCAGCACTATGGGTGCGTCTCCCAGAACTCCCAACGGAGTTTTACGACTATAAAATCCTGAAAACGGTAGGGAATAAAATTGGACAGCTTCTAAAAGTTGATACATGTACCACCACCACCTCTCGCGGCAGATACTCCAGAATATGCATTGAGGTACCCTTAGAAAAACCCCTAAAGACCCATGTACACATTGGGTCTCATAAACAAGTTATTCTCTATGAAAGCCTTAACCTTCTTTGCACCAAATGTGGCCGTTTTGGTCACACGAGCTGGAACTGCTCCTTCTCGCCCACTCCACCCCTAAACTCACTACCACCCCCCTACTAAAACACACACAACTCTTACACACAAAACACCCATCAAATCCGAATGGACAACAGTCATATTCCGTAAGAAAAATGCTCACCCCAGCTTAAACAGGAATTACCCTAGGAAAACAATATCCCATGGACAAACTGAACACCCCATGGCTCAAACACCACAACAGAGGAAGGGAAAGTCGGTGGCCACCTCTGAGTTTCAGGTAAATCCAAATATGTCTTCTAACCCTACCCCACTTCATGATGGGCCCACTAATAACAATAATAACCTACAAACTACTAATCAATTCGATACGCTATTAACAATGGACATAACGGATATGCCAAGTCCTTCTCAACTTAATGGACCTCATAATAACTATAAATCTATATCTCAAAGCCCAACAAGCCCAAGTAACAACACTCCACCACCACAACCCAATCAAACTACTACCTCATCAAACCCCATATTGAAACAGACCAATACCTTCCAGACCCATAATAATATTACTTCATTCATTAACACACACTACACTAACACCAACCCTCCACACATGTCAAACACGTCACCTCTAGCCCTTACACCTGGTTCATCCGCCCCTCCAACTAACCCTCCAGATGAAACGTCACAAATCCTCTCTGACAAAATCTACACTCAATCTACACTAAAACATTCAGACGCCGTCTTCTTGCA
The DNA here is from genome assembly GCA_005239525.1 of Nicotiana knightiana. Lineage (NCBI taxonomy): Eukaryota > Viridiplantae > Streptophyta > Magnoliopsida > Solanales > Solanaceae > Nicotiana > Nicotiana knightiana. The sequence continues at coordinate 17,942 of ML415490.1, read as the reverse complement.
TGCCGACCTTGAGCAGCCAATGAATAACGTTTCCTCACCACCCACACACAATTATACTGCAACAATAGAAACCCAAGATCAAAAACCATGTGAAATGTAATCATCGCTTCCTAACCCTAAACCTTCGTCTCTACTTACACACACTAATAGCCCCCCCATGAACACCACTATAACCTCCCACACCATGCCTGAAAACACATGCACTCTTCCACCAGGTGATAATATAACTCCACAACCTTCAATCATCCCCAATGCATCGTCCTTGGCTAACACACCCCACAAATATCAACCTAATGAACAACCAACTATTTCATTTCCCTCGTCTCATCATGAACGGTCCTCCACATCCAAATCCCAAAACTATTCTAATCTACACATCTCAAACGCCGCCATTGGAATACCCACTCCAATCATAGCTGGAAATGGGATTACATGGGCATGCACTAATATTCACAATGGAACTAAACAATCAGAAAATAATTCTGCTAGTCCAAAATCCCATTCATCTGGCGGAGATAGTAACAGAGGGCATGTGTATGGGGATGGAGATAGTTGCCCAACAACAATGGACAACCATACACACTCTATTGATGGTGGATCACATGGTTCCCTCATCATCCAGGAACTCACCATGGGCCAACCCTCCAATCCCACCAATTAACAACTTCCATCAGATGATAGGTCACCTGCCTTTCTACCCCCAACACCACACGGGCATGATATATGCCCCGTGGTTCCACAACATGAGCATGTTTCCACCTCCAAACACACTTCTATCCCCAGTCAGTCCTCTTTCACCAACAGTGACACCCCCGCCCACACCACCTCCATCGTCCAACGAACTAGGAGAACAAACAAGGCTCGAACTAGCCCAAATAATGGAGGAAACGAGGGAAATCAGGATGGAGTTTATTTGGCTAAAGGGGTTCTATCTATACAGCATCAAGGAACAATATGCAAAAAGGTTCATACTCAAATGCCCACCAGAACTACTCTCATGCAGCGTCAGCCTACGAGTCAATCCAAACCCACAAGAAGGGAAATACTCACTGGTTGTCATCCCCAACCTACCACAAATGACTACTGCCCCAACTCAGCTGGGAGTGCAAACTGACTTTGACGACCAACATGCTTCTATAAATCAAAATCCTATTATGAATCTTATCATTTGGAATTGCAGAGGGGCTAGCAATGAGGAGTTTAGAAGGCAATTTAGATATTTACTTGATAACTACATGCATGTAATGATCGTCTTACTTGAAACACGCATGCAAGACCACACGACATTACAGAATGATTTTAAATTTTCTAATATGGCACAAGTAGCAGCTCAAGGTAGGTCGGGGGGTATGGTGCTTCTATGGCATGTAGACCTTGTTACCATTGAAGAAGTCACAATGACAACTCAAGAAGTGCACTACATGGTCCAGGTATTACCAAATCCCTCTAAATGGTTATTCTCTTCAATTTATGCACATAACTCTGCTATATCTAGAATTACGTTATGGGAAAATTTAAAAAAAGTGCATGACACATATACGGGTCCTTGGCTAGTGGGGGAGGACTTTAACGAAATTACTAGAGCTAATGAAAAGTTTGGGGGTAACCCTATTAACAATACAAGAGTTGATGCTTTTATTAATTGTCTTAACTACTGCAACCTTTTGGACCTTGGATTCAAGGGTAGCAGATTCACTTGGACAAATAAAAGGAGATCGGGACACACTATATTAGAAAGATTAGACAAACTACAAGGTAATTATAATTGGATTAATCTATTCCCTGAGGCAATGGTACAACACCTACCAAGAACATATTCAGACCATTGCCCGCTACTTGTTACCTTAACGTCCAAATAAATGCCTAGGATACCTATTTTTCGATTTGAAAAAAGAGGACGATTCATCCCACTTTCCTTAATGTTGTTAAACAATCATGGCAAAATGCTAATTCAATTCTAGAAGCCACCAAAGAATTCAGGAAAATGTCGCTCGTTGGAACAATGAAATATTTGGTAATATTTTAAAAAAAAAATGACAACTTCTATCCAGAATCAATGGGATTCAATCTCAATACATTAACCTACAAGCACTTTCTTATAAAATCTTGAAATCTCTCTTAGCCATGAATTTTGTTCAATCCTCAAACAAGAAGAGGATTTTCGGAGACTAAATTTAGAATTATTTGGTTAAATAATGGTGACTCTAACACCAAATTTGTCCATATGACTACTATTCAAAGGCGTAGGCGTAACCGTATTAATGCCTTAAAAGACAATGCTGGTAATTGGATTTTTGAACCTCATTTAATAAACCACGAAATTACTAAGTACTACCAAAATTTGTATACAACACAACATCTTTTTACTGCTCAAAATCCCCATCAACATTCCATACCAAATGTCTTAAATATGGAAGACCTGACTTCTTTAAACAAGCATATCTCCATGGATGAAATACGACAAGCTTTATTTTCTTTCAAACCCTATAAGTCCCCAGGACCTAATGGCCTCCATCCACACTTTTATAAAAAATATTAGAATATTGTCGATAACCTAGTCATAACTTAATTGTTTAAACAATTTTAAACAAAATAAAATCCCGGAGAAAATTAACATGACTTACCTGTGTTTAATCCTAAAAATTGAAAATTCAACCTCTATCACTCAATATCGACCCATTAGTCTCTGCAATACTACTTATAAATTAATTACAAAAATTACTGTCAATCGTCTAAAACCAATCCTTACTAAAATTATAGGACAAACCCAATCAAGCTTCCAACAAGGAAAACGGGCATCAGACAATGCTATTATTGTCCAAAAAATCCTCACATACCTTACAAAAAAAAACTGAAAAAATAGGTCATATGTTACTTAAATTAGATTTGGAAAAGGCTTTTGATAAATTGGAGTGGTCTTTTATAAATGACGCACTACACTCTTTTAATATACCTATTAACTTAATTACTCTTATTATGTCATGTATAACAACTTCCTCAATCTCTATCCTCATAAATGGATCAAGAACTACTTACTGCACTCCGTCGCGAGGGATTAGACAAGGTGACCCTCTCTCACCCTACATTTTCATTATGCGCTTAGAACGTCTATCCCGTAATATTTTCAACTCAGTGGACCGCCTAACTTGGAAACCTATTCAATAACCAAAAAATGGGCCTCAACTTTCCCATTTATTCTTCGCAGATAATATAATCCTAATGTCGACAGTTACTCCAAAAAGGTATAACTCTATCATAGATTCCATAAATGATTTTTCAACATTATCAGGTCAAACTATAAATTTTCAGAAATCAAAAATTTTCTTTTCTACAAACTGCACCACTGAAGCCAAACAAAATGTCCTTCAATGTTTTAACACGAAAGAAGGTCATCACTTTGGTAACTACCTAGGACTCCCAATCTTTCAAGGAAGACCAACCAAAGCGAACTTTCAGTTCCTTCTAGACAATTTCAAAAATAAACTCGCAGGCTGGAAAACTAGGTTTTTATCCCTCCCTGGGCGACTCACCCTTATTAAATCAACTCTCTCAACTCTACCAAATCATATCATGCAATACATACTAATCCCAAAGAACATTATTCATCAACTAGAACAGTATATGCGTAACTTCCTCTGGGCTACCACTACCCAAAAAAAGAAATTATATCTAGTTAACTAGAAAACAGTAACCATTCCCACCTCTATGGGAGGGCTGGGTATTCAACGACTGTAACTCAAAAATGAAACACTTCTAGCTGCACTAGCATGGCGACTACTCCACTCCACTAACCACTTATGGTTATAACATTAATCCACAAATACATAAACACAAGAACCTGGAACAATCAATCACATACCTGGCACAATATTCTATTGGGATGGACCAAATATCAGTTAGGTATCCAATGAAAACCAGGATCTAATTCAAACATAAATTTTTGGAATATAGTTTGGGTTGCACCAAACACTACTATCCGATCCATCATCAGTGGGCCAATACCAAAAACACACATGCATCATTCCATAACTTCATATAGGGACAATAACCTATAGAAGTGGCATGAATTTCCTTTTCATTTCCCAAATACATTAACTAAATTAATAGACAATATCACAATTCTAATCTACACCTACAAATCAGATTCCTTCTACTGGGCTTTATCAAACAATGGCATATTCATAGTACAAACACTATACGCTAAGCTTATTCAACAAACTATACTTGGCCGCAACCCATCCATTGGTTTTTCATGGATCTGGAAACTACCAATCATTCCTAAATTGCAAACCTTCTTTTGACTCATAACTCATCAACGTCTACCAACAAAACAATATCTCCATCGAATTGGCATCACTGAGGATGACTTATGCCACAACTGTATAACCTCCACAGAAACAATGAACCACATATTTTTACATTTCCCTTTAATAACCCATATCTGGGAACAATTAGGATTGAAAAGGTTCATCACCAAGGTACCACATGACCATGATAGTAAGGTGTATAAAGTGTGTTAAAAGTGATTAGTATTTTAAGTAATTTGAGATAATTCTAATTATGTGAATAATTGGTTAATTATTAGTTTAATAGGAGATTAACAATGTAATTAGAAAATTATAGATAATTATTAGGTGGGAACATCACCCCCACATGGCAGCAAGTGAGAAAAGACTCAAAAGATAATGGTGACTCTTGATTTTAGGTAATTAGGTGGCATATTTAGGGGAATTTTGTGGCTAAGTAGTCACCTAAGTGGGGCCCTCACCCACTTTGATAAAGACATCAAGGTAAGATAATAATCTAGCTAGTAATCAAATGGGATGTCTCAACAAGACCTACATATGAACCCTTACTATCATGATATTAAAGGTGTAGTGTTCGGGAATGACTATAAGGTTGTAAGGATTTCACAAGTTATTGGAGATCCTACTTTTAATGATTTTAATGTTAGAGAATGGAGAGTTGAGGTTTATGATATGATTACTGATTCTTGGAGATCCCTAGATCACATTGATCAACAGTTGTCAAATTTGTGTTGGTATCCTTCTACCAAGTTGTTTTACAAGGGAGCCTTTCACTAGTTTGCAATGAAAGACGGTAAGTGTTATGGCATCGCCGTCTAAAAGATGACGGTACAATCTTTCTCAAGAATATCATTAGGATTTTCCCTATTTCAACTCGCTGTTACGTGTTTTTTGCAAAAGACGTGGGTTAGAGAGATTGTTAAGAGAATCGGCTCAGGTATGTTAAGGCTATCCTCTCTTTCTTTTTGGCATGATTCATACGATACAAACAAAACGAGAAAACACACAGCTTTCATAAATAACTCTATTCATAGAAGTACTAGGGGTGCCTATGTTCTTGATTCCCTATGTGAATTATTATTATATCTTCTGTTCATGGGTCTCAGAAAATACATAAGTTGATAAAGTTTATTTCATGATATTAATCAAAGGCATATTTATCTTATGACATTCTGAGAAATCTTATTAACATACTTTTTATACATTTCATTCATGTATACATATATATTGACCCATGACCAGATCGCGTTATATATACGTATATTATATGTATATGGGATACGGGAAAAGGTTATGGCGTTATATACGCACCACCACCTGATCAGCTGGTATACGTTGATGATTTTGCCCATAGTGGCTGAGATGATAAGATGGGATGCTCTCAAAGGCTTGATGATGTTATGAATGCATATACCTATGCATGGTATGAAATTTATACGTATATACATGACATTATAAATATTAAATAATTCACAGATCTATTCTGACTTATATGTTGAGTCTTTTACTTCATGTTTCCCTCATGTTCGTTAGTTGCTAATTTTCCTGCCTTACATACTCGGTACTTTATTTGTACTGACATCCCTTTTGCCTGGGGACGCTGTGTTCCATGCCCGTAGGTCCCGATAGACAGGTTGAGAGTCCTCCAAGTATAGACATGTTGAGAGTCCTCCAAGTAGGCTATCAACTTAGCGGAAGATGTTGGTGCGCTCCATTTTCTCCGGAGTTTCTTATTTGGTCAGTATGATTTGGACATGTATTGATTGGTATGACGGGGCCCTGTCCTGACCTTTATGGTATTTAGCTACTCTTAGAGGCTTGTAGATGTATGTTATGTATATAAAGATTGTATGGCCTTGTCGGCCTATGCTCAATGTACGAGTGATCATTTTTGTCTTATAGGCCCGTGTGTCATATGTGTAAGTTTGTATTACATGTTGGGTCGTCCTATGTCAAGTATTCCCTCATATTTGATTCTAGTTATCTCACGGCAGCCTTTCTATCTCATTTACCTATGATAGTATGATACAAAAAGATACACTACATTGGTACACGGTTGAGTAAGGTACCAGGTGCCCGTCATGGCCCATCGGTTTGGGTCGTGACAAAAGTGATATCAGAGCAGCTCTGTCATAGGGAGTCTTCAAGCCGTGTCTAGTAGAGTCTTGTTTATGGGTGTGTTGTGCACCACACTTACAAGCAGGAGGCTACAGGGCATTTAGGACTATAACTCTTTCTTCTTACTCTAGATCGTGTGGTAGAGCTCACTTGTAAGGATTCAAACTCCTAAATTCTATTTTATTCGTAACAAAACGATACCTACATCTAGAAAGACGGTTGGTAAGATATTGCATATGGATGTGGAAGAGTTGAGTAAGATGAACTCGATTTTGCATGATGCTTACGATGATTTAATGTAAGGTCTTCAGCGGATCCTGTGTGTACTAAGATGTGTAAGCTTCTTGTTAAGGAGCCCTAAGGCATGAATAGGCATGAATATCTATCCATCCATACGGAAAATATCAATGACACTATCAGAAGGTACAAGTTTCAACAAGTAAAATAAGCAAGGTAAAGAAGGGTACGAGGTACCTAGTTAGTGAAGATGATCCTTATCTAAATTCTATTTTATTCGTAACAAGACGATACCTACATCTAGAAAGACGGTTGGTAAGATATTGCATATGGATGTGGAAGAGTTGAGTCAGATGAACTCGATTTTGCATGATGCTTATGATGATTTAATGTAAGGTCTTCAGCGGATCCTGTGTGTACTAATATGTGTAAGCTTCCTGTTAAGGAGCCCTAGGGCATGCATAGGCATAAATATCTATCCATCCATATGGAAAATATCAACGAGACTATCAGAAGGTACAAGTTTCAACAAGTAAAATAAGCAAGGTGAAGAAAGGTACGAGGTACCTAGTTAGTGAAGATGATTCTTATCTACAATTTAGGAAGAGAGATATAAGCATTTTGGTTTACCTTGAACAGTAATAGAGGTATGTACAATTGGCCATACCCATCTCAGATATGCCCTGTGGGAGCTAACATATATAGTTTAAGAGAAGGATGAGATATCAGGATCCGGATGGGGATAGAGTAACCCAAAATAGTGGATGGATTTTTAACATTAGTTGACATTTTCGAATGGTATTACAAATGTGCTAATAGATCTCACTATGAGACACCCAACTGGTTCACTCTAGAATAGTATAGCTAGATTTGACTACTAGAATGCTAAATTTTTTTTACAAAGATAGGCACTGGAAGCCTGGAAGGGATAGGTATTACCTTAGTGTGGCTCCCATACCTAGTAGGGAGAGAATGTTAGGCAACCCGAAGAGCCAATGGATGGAGCAAAGGGAGCTAAAAGCAAAAGAATGTCTTGTTGAAATTTTCAGAATAAAGTGATAGACAGAAATGTTAGCAGGGAAATAAGAAGAGAGTTAATGAAGCATTATGAGTAAGATGTGATACATGGATGACAATAGTAGATAAAAAAAATGACAGCATTACAGAGTCTATAGTCAACGGAAGGAAAAGATGAGAGGTGACATGCCTTGAGACAACAAAGTATAGGCCATAAAGTCATATCCTCAATTCGAGAAATAATTTCGTGACTCTAACGTGATTACCAGAAGGAAAATTTAGACCCCAGAGTAATAGAAATCAGTATGGGCTGGTGAACAAGATAAACTAAACATTAATTAGGGACTGAATGATTTGATAATAGTCGGTATCATGAGAATTTAGATTGGGTTCCAGCAATTATAGAATGGACGACATAAGAATAACCTTTAAAGTTCATTCAGGAAGACGCTTCTATAAAGCAAGAAATGTGAGCAAGGTTAAGCTTAGGGACTATGTGTGCTAGTTACACTAGGTGTAACCTTCGTAAGTAAGAAATTTCGTTATCTTTGGTACAGAGGGACTACCGCAAGGCGAGTAAGGGTCTTGATGATGTGAAAAGATGCCAAAGATGATGAGGTAAAACATATATAGGCAGATCGTCGTAGCACTAAATTTTCGTACTCCCCTAAAGGGGGAAAATATGGAGTGCTATAGCATTAAGTCAGAATTAAGTGGTTTTAGTAACTATGGAATAGTAAAGGAAGAATGCGATAAAAATGAGAAAGGAATGAGGTTGCACTTATCCAAATCCTATAGATATTGTATGATTCCAGAACATTATGCAAGCATGACGTCAAGGAAAAGAAGGAAGGGTTCCTGCCGGGGATGTTAGTGATAAATAAGGAGCTAGTGCGAGAGGTAAGTTAAGACAAAGGAAATAACCTAAGAAGGATTATGCGGAACATTGATATGAGAATGGACCAACAAATAGTAAGTAGTTGATTCAAGAAGAGCCAAGTTATGGTTAGATAGGAGGTTACAGATAAATCAACAGATCGTGCAAGATAAACATAGTAAAACCCAATATAATGAGTTTAGCCTCGCAGTTATGACATTGTAATACCTGAGAAATATTTAGATAGGAGTTGGGGTAGTTAAAGGTACCGTATGGGTGTTACGAAAATAAAAGAGAGTCGCATTGGGAAGACAGTCAAAACTTCAGTTCAAAAGTGACCGTACGAGCACATGAGTGTGGAGGTAAGTAACTAAGGATAATTATAGGTGAGTACGAATATCAAAAATTCTATCGGGAATATGATGTAATAATCTCGTAGCTTTACAAGAGTCAGAGGGTCTTCCTTAAGTACTAAAACGAAAGACTAGCTGAGGAAATAAGGAAGAAGGCTTCAACCTAAGCACAGTGACCTAAAGAGGAAATGGCCCTGTAACAACAGTCTCACAACAACATTACATGCACTCCATAAGAAAGTGTAACCTATCGTGGATGATGAGAGCGAAATGAAACCAAAATTAATATTCGAGACCATATGAGTTGCACAAAAAAATTCTGGCATGCATGGGAACTAAGATAAGCTAAGTATGCACGCAACAAGGGGGCAGAAAGACCAGGAAACGTAAGCACATGGAACGAAAGGAATTATTTAATCACTGGTACATAATTATTTATGTTATGAACGCACTTAAGATTTCAGAGTATTATCCATGCAGCATATATATTGACATCCATACAACCGTAGAAGACTTTAGTATAAGTTAAAAGAAAGAATTGAGTCCAGGTCATAGACAAATGATTGAATTGTTAGATGATAGTATCACGGATATTTCATAGCGTCCATGAAAGGCTAAAGTAATAACTAATACCATGAGCCGCCAATTGCAAAATAGATTAAGCCTACATAAAGGTTGGTCAGAGGGAATAGGAAACTAAAGAGTTACATCAACTAAGTAAATCAGGAGTCTGATTATTGGACCCAAAAAATTATAGACATCGTGATTGAGAACATTGCAGAATTACTCTTAAAATCAGAGGTCAAAGAGAGATAGTACAATAGCCATATTCTATAATGGCTCTCCGATAAAGCCAGCTAGAAGAATACCAACCTCATGAGAAGTCAATATGAAGCTCTCACCGGATTGTGTATGCACTAGAGGTGCAAGTATTATAATAGATCTCCAAGTTGTGGATGTGATTTATACCTATGTGGAAGGGAGGTTATAAAAGAGATAGAAGATGGGAGGTGATATTTTAAGGTAAGTAAGGTAAAGGTGAACAACGTACGAGATATTCAAGTGTAGAAGGTTGTGAATAGTCCATACTTCAGATAGAAGGCTAGAAGCACTGGGATTTAGTATCCAGGAGTGGTAGCGGCTTCGTAAGTGACAGATTGTCTAGCCTATGATTTCTAGGTACCGATAGGTCTAGTTAAGAGAGTAAAGAAAAGTTAGAGACGATGTTATGTCTCAATTGATGTTCCAGAATAACATAATATCTATGGTCCAAGCAAAATGAAGGAAGGTTGCGAGTAGCATAAATAGATATGTGTAGGTTGAAAGCTAAGTATGGTAGAACGAAAAGATTTTAGGAAGACAAGAGTAAGGATAAGAAAAGGCAAGTGAGAAGGTAACGAAAATGGGTAAGTCATCGGGATTAAGCCCATGAAAACAAGAGAGCTGATGGGTTCTCTAAGTTATAGAAAGCTCAATATAGTCTGAATGAACTCAAAGAAGTCTAAGACTAATAGCATTTAGAAAAGATGGAATGCTGCCCTGGTAGTAGAATGAGGGTGTAATTGTGATAGATAAAGGATGACGTTTGGGCCTTCGATTGAGTAATGACTTGAAGAGAAAAAGGGACTTCATGGACAACACGAGATTAGAATACTCCCACCATAAGCTGAATCATGTTGGGATGCTATAAAACACGGTTATTGAAGTATAGTATCGCCCCTAGGTGAATTAGGCGAGTCACTTCAGATATCCCCCGATGAGACGTAAGCCCTAGTGGCAATGTCTTGCGTAAGAAGTTTCAAGTTATCAGTGGTATATTGTAGATCAACATTGATGTGAATCAAGAATGGATGAATAAAAGTTAGATTAGGCCATATGTCTTAAGATGAACAGTAATAAAGAAGCGTTAAAGGACTTAGATTTATACATATAGGATAACAACGAGAGTAACCTGGAGTTTGGTAGTAGACATCGATAACGATAAATCAAAGTAAGAGTTATGGTATAGTATGACCTACCTAGATGTAGTAAAGTCACACAGATAAATAACCGGGTCTATGAAATAAGATAAAGCAATATTCGTAAGTTCAACGAAGTACTGAGCAAAGAATTCCAGTACACCTATAGGTTCCCAGAGGGGAAACTTGTCATAGTTATGCATATGTACATAAAGTGAGGCCTAGAGATTGGCTAAAAGCTAGAGGGAAGAGTCGCATAGGCGCACATACAAGGAAAAAGTTGTACATGCTGGATGACAGAAAGTAGAAATAGTTACGATATTGGAAGAATTCCGACCACAATTCGTGGTGTGAGAAAGAGTCCTAAAGGGGGTATGCCTTGGCCTTTGGATTTTTTCACAGAACAGTTGCCTAGATGAGGATAGTATGAAAACTATTTGTAAGAGCTATCCGGTTACGAGATTGATAAGTGCATCAGTCAACATTCGAGGGCGAATGTTTCAAAGGGGGGAATGATGTTACACCTCGCAGTATTTCATCGATGTTACATTTTGCATTTTCGTACGTTAAAGTTTCATCGTAAGATAATTGACATCAGTTTAAGGACAAGAGTATTTTGAGGTTATAAGTATTATGCTATTTATAACAGGTGATCAGTAAATTCGTGAAGGTGAGAGTGTAAGTAAATGAAAGAAAATGAGTTTCGTCAAAGTTTGACATTTTTGAGATAAAATACGGTCCAAGCTATGATACTATCACGACCCCAAATCTAAACTAGTTGTGATGGCGCATATCGTGGAACTAGACCAGCTAAATCCACACTCAAACGTAAATAATCTTTCATTTATATCATTACTAAACTGATAACCCATGAAGGTTTCGTTTAATCATTTTAAAACAGATAAAGCTACACCGAATATTAAATACAACCCCGAGATCCCGGAGTCACTGGTCATGAGCATCTACAGAAAATATACAACTCTGGGAAATGAACTCTAAAATAGTAAGCAGGAGAGAGCAAGGCTGCAGATGCGTGCAAATACCTCACAAAATCTTTGCAAAGTCTCTGAAATAGATACACAGCTCACTCTACCCTAGCACCTGGATCTGCACACAAGGTGCAGGGAGTAATGTGAGTACTCCAACTCAGTAGTAATGAAAATAAATCAGGTCTGATCAGTAAGAAACACATAAAGTCAAATCATCATTTCACAATAAGCACAGTCTTTCTTTCCAACAGTGAATACATTAAATCATCACGCTTAAAAAGCCAATTTTAGTAAAACCCCTTTGAAAAGTGTAATTTCCAACAATTTCAGAAAATTGTCCAAGAAGTTTAGTGTAAAAATGAAATGAATCATAAGTAGCCTCTCGGGCAAAACATGTATGAGAAACTGCCTCTCGGGCGTAACATCACTCAGAGTCAGCCCCTCAGGCATACCTCATAGTCACTCATAATCAGCCCCTCGGGCAACCTCATAGTCACTCATAATCAGCCCCTCAGGCAACCTAACAGTCACTCATAATCAGCCCCTCGGGCAACCTCACAATCACTCATGCCTCCCAATCACTCGTCACTCAGCACTCGCGATCAGTAGGTACCTGCTCTCACTGGCGCTGTGTACAGACTCTGGAGGGGCTCCTACAGCCCAAGCGCTAATATCAAGCCATCTCGTGGCATATCATATCCTCACAATCAGGCCCTCGGCCTCACTCAGTCAGAAACTCTCAAAAGCCACTCGAGCTAACAGTAAAATGGGGTACTCGACCCAAAAACATCATTTTATATCTCAAAATAGTGTAAATAAAGCTGAGTTTCGAAATCAGTTAAACATAATATAACTGAGGGTAAATCATAAGTCAACACAGTGAGGAATACCAGTAAAAGCCCCCAAGGGGTTTAAACAGGTCGGCACAAGGCCCCAAACATGGCTTACAACCCAAATATAACAATAATCTGAAAACACGATTTAACATATGATTCAAAAGTAAATACGCAACTCATTAGTTGCGACGGGAAGGACCAAGTCCAAATCCCCAATTAGTGCACGCCACACACTCGTCATCCAGCATGTGCGCCACTCTGAAAATAGTGAGAGAGTGTGAAGTCCGGGGTTTCATACCCTCAGGACAAGATTTACAGTCATTACTTACCTCAAACCGGCCGAATACTAATCCGCGATGCTCTTGTCCCTCGAATCAACCTCCGATTGCTCCAAATCTAGTCAAAATCAAATTTATATCATCAATATATGCTAAAGGAATGAATTCCACATGAAAATTATCAAATTTGACCAAAAATTCTGAATTTGGCTTAAACTCGGCCCCGGACCCACGTCTCGGAATTCGATAAAATTTACATCACTAGAATACTCGTCCTCCCATGATTATATACATACCAAGAAGACTAAAATCTGACCACAATTTCCCACTCAATTCCCCAAAAGAAAGTTCCAATTCCATGCACTTAACCTCCCCAAATTTTGGGTTTAATTTTTAATAATTTTCCGGTTTAATTACTTAGAAAGCGATATAGAAACGAGTTATGAAGTTGGAAACCTTACCTCCAAGTGAGCCCCTTTTATTTCTTCTTCAAACCCTCTCAAATAGCTCTCAACTCGTTCAATAATGGAGGAAAAATGAGCCAATCTCGCAAATAAGGCCTTTAAAACATTCTGTCCAGCCCTTATAATCCCTTCACTGCGATCGTGACTCAACCCACGCGATCACAATGCATAGCCCAGATCACCCTACGCGATCGCATAAAACAAATTTTCATCCCACACACGCGCCTCAGAATCTCTATGCGATCGCACCAAATGTAAAGACCCATAAAATTTCATGGCTAAAAATAATGCCCAAATAGGTCCCCGTGTTGTTATAACTGTAGAAGTTCTTAAAACGGATGCTTTTTGAGTAAAAATTACCCCGGGACTTAAAAGATATAATTTTCTAGATTTGCGCTGGTCTGCGGTCCACTATGAGATCGCATGTCAGGTATGCAGACCGCATACTTGGACAGTTTGTTGTCCATTCTGAGGACATCTGTGCGGCCTAGAATGCGATCACAATTCACGAATGCGGGCCTCGTAGTTGTCGCATTCTTGCACCTTGATTTTTGCGGAGGGAGTTATGAGACGCACTATGCGATCGCATAATAGGTATGCGGACCACATAGTGGTCGTATACCTGGGAAGTCTTTTTTCTTTTTGGCCCATTTGAGGGCCATTTATGCGACAGGAATGCGGACCGCATAGCAGGAATGCGATCGGATCCCTGACCCCATTTCTGTTTCGGGACTGTTAAAATTCTAATTTCATACCCGACCCCCAGTTCATTAAAACACTTACCCCTTTCATTTTAAGCTTATTTTCTGTTAAATTAGAGAGATGAGAGAGTGGGTTCTAGAGAGAGAGAGTTCGAACTTCATCAAATTTGTTCCTCCATCACTACTCAGGCCTGGAATTGATCAAGTAGGACACCATTTTCTTCACTACAAAAGGTAAGATTCTACCCCATGAACCTTAATTTCCATATTTTGTTAAAATGAAACATGGTTAGGTGAGTTCATGAAGATGGGGGTAGGAGTCTTGCATGCATGTAACCAACTAGTCATAATCTAGTAGAAGGAAATGGGTTAGAGTAATCTTTCACTAAAAAGAGGCCATTTAATCTAAAGGAACACCTAGTGTTTGATAGAATGCTCAAGTGAGTTCAAAACATGATCATTATTCCTAATTCTAAGTTCAGTTATGCCATATTGTGAACTCTATTGAAGGTGCAAGAAGGTCCGGTGAATTGTGGTAGAAAATTAAAGGGGAATTCCAATTCAAGGTATGTATGGCTAACTTTAATCATTGTAGAGTCACCTTGTTGGTGTCTGAGCACACGGTATGAAATTCTTGCTTGAGCATATGTGACTTGATTGTCCTGCTGTGTCGAAGTGTAAGATTTCATTCTCTAATTTTCTTAGTCGATTACCATGCTAATTGCGATTGTGAAGGGTGATTCTTTGTGCTTATCCTATCATGTGTAAGGTTCGTTAAATGTTAGAATATGTCAATATGGCGGTATGTGCTACTAAATGAAAGAATGTTAACGTACTCTAATATGGGAAGGTATCTAATTGCTAAGGTCCAAGTGCGGCAATTGATGAAAAGAAAATGTGGATTGATTTAGTTGAGCTAAATAGTGATGGCAACACCATATGTGAATTATTGTTTGGTAAGGATTATTGTGCCTTGACTTCATATAGTTGTTGGTTAATATGAACTTATGTTCTTGATGATGAAGATCCCTGTGATATAATTGTTGGTTATTATTGCTATCATATATGAATTTTACGGTGGGATTGGGTTGCGCACCGCAACACGAAGTAATAAGGGTGGAGAGGTACTAAGGGTGAAATGTGAATGTACGGTGGGATCGGGTTGCGCATCGCAACACAAAGTAATAAGGGTGGAGAGGTTAAAAGAGTGAAATGTAAATGTACGGTGGGATTGAGTTGCGCGCTGCAACAGATGAATAATTGAAATGAGTAACTGTGGAATCATCATTTGTAACTTTCTGTATATCTGTGTGGTACTTGTGTGGTTACCCTGACTGTCTTCCAATTGTGTAATGTTTCATTCTACTTGGAATAAACTTTGTTCATACATACTAGTACTATTCAACGGTACTAACGTCACTTTTGTCGGGGGCGCTACATCTTTTATATGGATGTAGGTGGTTCCACAACAGGTAGCTCAGACCGCTGATAGTGGTGTTTCCCCCTTCATACCTTCAGCAGATTCGGTGAGCCCCATTTCCTCTCGGTGACGTGTGTAGTGTATATCATCTCTTTTGTATATGTTATGTCTTTTAAGGTATAGCCGGGGCCTTGTTGCCTGAAAGTATTGTGTAAACCCTTAGTACTCTTAGAGGCTCCGTAGACATGATGTGGGTTGTACATATATGTATTGTGGGTAGTAATTGTGTTTACTAGTAATCGTGGTCCGAATCGAAATTATTGTATGTTTTGTAATTATCAAATGCTGAAATGATAAAGGATGAAATTAACTCAAGTAGTAGATTCATGCTTAAACTCTAAATTGCTAATTCATGTGGAATAATGTATATTGTAAACACGGGGTGACGTGTTGGGCAGGAAAGGAAATACAGGTCCGCTTGACTGGGATCATCCAGTTAGGCGCCGGTCTCGTTCCTCAATTTTGGGGCGTGACAAACTTGGTATCAGAGCCACAGGTTTGAAAAGTGTCCTAGGATGTCTCGGAGCCGTGTCTAGTAGAGCACTTCTTATCGGTGTGTTGTCGACCACATCTACAATTAGGGGTCTGCATGGACATTTAGGAAAATACCCTTTCATTGGTACTCTGTATCGTGCGATGAAGTGGAAGGTGAGAACATATTTATCTAACTCGTGCATTTTCCCAATTTTCAGTAAATGGCACCCAAGAAGGGAGCTCGACTCGGCCCAGAGGCCAATACCACCTCAGGAGTTGCCACAAATTCTCCAGCTGGTGGTGCGGGTGTGAGTGATTCCCCGGCCACAAACCAGCCCGACTCCTCCACTCCAGGCCAGACTATTCATGTTCCTACTCCAGCGGAGGGTGCTTAAATCCCTCCTGCTGATGTTCCTGATCCTTCCTCAGTCACAGCTTCCGGTCCCGGTATTTCTGATGGGGACCTCAGGGGAGCTATTCAGATGTTGACTGATCACGCTCAACTATGTCTTATAGAAAGACTAAACGGGCGTTGCAAATATAAATCTGGGGTATTACACCCAAAGTCGATCCCACGGAGAATTGTACGTATCAATTGAGTCTATAAAATACGAAACTGTTACTTAATCACTTTTCGCAAGACTTTTGAATATCAATTTGTGTTGTTTAACTAATTCTACTAACAAAATAATAAA
>ML415489.1:0-25592 GCA_005239525.1 Nicotiana knightiana | reverse complement strand
TATTTTCTAAAGCCGGTCAACAACGCAAGCAAGCCTTCCAAATGATGTAACAAGTAGCACATAAGTGAACATGATGGTCTCAAAGAGGATACCTGCCTTATACGGACCCGGCCCCTGTGCCGAGTTTCGCTAAGTTAAATGCACGTGATGCAAATAAAGCGAACCTACTAGGGATATCCGGCATGAGGTTTGTTCTTCTAGGTTTAAATCCTAGTGGAGAATGTATCTAGACTGGCTTAGTCGAGCGGACAACTCGAGCCGAGGAGGGTCAGTATACCGGTAGCATTACTTTCCGGCTTAACTAGTGGTGCCCCCCGCCTAAAACACGTGTAGCTAAAATCCTTCACCGGGTGACAAGCACCTCGGCTATCTTAAAGGAAGTGGGCTATGTCAAGCAAATACCCAATTTTTGATTTCAAGAAGACTCAGAGGGTGCATGAGAAGACAATTTATATGTACAGTTCAACTATATCAAAGCCGTAAAAAGCGAACAAGTAGCACATTAGGCACAAATAAATCACAATATATACAAAATTAATGAAGCCAAA
This sequence comes from Nicotiana knightiana, assembly GCA_005239525.1. Lineage (NCBI taxonomy): Eukaryota > Viridiplantae > Streptophyta > Magnoliopsida > Solanales > Solanaceae > Nicotiana > Nicotiana knightiana. The sequence goes on along the minus strand of ML415489.1, from coordinate 25,044 downwards.
TAAAAAGTCAATATGTACAAGCTCAAATTCTTCTTGGTTCCCCAGCAGAGTCGCCAGAGCTGTCACACCCCTTTTCTACCCCCAAAAGATATGTGTTATGGATTGTGGGTTAAAGAGTTTTTCCAATTAAAGTGACAAATTTGAGTAGGGATTATTTTATTTACAGAGTCGCCACTTAGAATTGATTTTTCGGTGTTCCAAGTCACCATCTATTTGAATCCCTAGTCAAAAGAAGGTTTGACTCTATTTTTTCATTGGTCCCCGAAAACAAAATTCGGGTAAGGAATTCTATTGACTGGGGAGAAGGTGTAAAGCATTTCTCGAGTCCCGTGGTTCTAGAACGGTCGCTTCATTGACTTAAACTTGGCTTAAATTAGTTCTGGATAAACTGTGTTTTATTAATTTCTGTGTTTTACTCGTCCGCTTTTACTTCTTGACTATTAGATTTGTCAGGGAAAATGATTTTTGGATAAATTACGTTATTATGACCACGCTACGCAAGCGAATGTGTGATCGAGATAAAATTGATTAATTTTATCATAGCAGCGCTACGCAAGCGAATCCGCGATTTTAGCAAACTATTAATTAAATTAAAAAATTTAAAAAAAAATTAAGAGTATGAAATGACATCGTTGAATTAATTTATTTAATGTTAAACATCATGCTTCGCAAGCGATTCCGTGAAGTTACAGCGCGCCTACTAATTTGCATAGCGTTTAAATTAATTAAGCCACTTAAGTTATTGGATTATTTTAATTATGGAGCCAAATCGGGTTGTGATTAGAGTTGATTTGAGAAATCAACAATTAAAGTCTTGGGCCATCTCTTGCTCATGGATAGATAAGGCCATCTCCTAAGAGTTTAATGTAGTTGGGCTCTTTATTTTGGTTTATCATGAAGTGGGCCCGAAAATATCTACAAAAGAAATGGGCCAACTTTTTTTTCATAATTTATTTTTTAGAAGAAATGAAATGGGCTAGCTGAAGCTACTTAAAGAGATGGGCCTGCCAGCATGACATCGCAAAATGGGCCTGCCGAATTTGATTTACTTGACCCAAATAATCCATAATTTCCAACAACTAATACAACCCAACTAGTTATGAATAAGTCTATGTGGCCTACTTACTCAAATCCAAACTCTTTTTATTAATTAAAAAAAAGAACAATCCATTTTCTTTCTGTTAAATACTAGTATTATATCATGTCATGCTAACTTAAACAAGAACTAAGAATGACCAAACCCAACATCTCACAATGTCAATTAACCACTGTTTTATTATTTATAATTTAACTTTACAAAAAGGAAACTCATGGACTCATTGAAAGAACAACTAACAGTGGGTAAACACAGACAAAATAGTGAATTCATCCTTTTCTAAACCCACTTAGACATAATGCAATCTACCAAATAATTTTTATACTTAGTATTTTTGTAACTCAAAGAGGTAGGACCGTATATTCAAACTTAAAATAAAAGTAGTAGCGCACGAGTTGAATTTTAAACATACCAAGTCATACTTTCTCATGCATATTAAACTGAATAAACATCAATAACGAAACGAAGCTTCAACACAACGTGTTCTCGTTCAATTATATCACAGGCTGCAATGCATAGCTCAAAAGAAATACCTAGTTGCCGAATTTCGAAGAATGAAACAGCAAGAAAACCTTTGATACCAAAGCTACTTGAACCGGCAAACAGAACCAGCAGTAACGACAGCGAAACAACAGCAAATCAGCAGTAGAACAACGAGGAAACAACAGTTGAACAACCCAAAAATCTTAGAATAGAAGCCCAGGACAAGCTCTAAAAGACTTATCTTTTTGAAAGAGTTTTCACCTTTACAAAGCTCAAAATTTCAGTTTACTACTAGATATTTTAGCTGCTGATTTCTTTCAAAGTTTGTGTTTTCTTTAGTGTGTAAAAAAGTTCAGCAATTTGTGTAGTGGGCTCTATGTTCAAACCATTTTTTAGATGTCCTTTAAGTGTGAAAGAATGAGCTCCTTAAGTAGGAAAATAAGTCCTTTTGGACAGATTTTAGTTCACCAAAAATCTGTCCAAAAGGACTAACTTTGTGTGCCAAAACAGTCCATTTTTCACCAAATTCTGACACAAAACAGAGCAGCATGTTTAAACAGTAAAATACCCAACAACCATGTACTTTAAACTCAAGTATTCAACTATTATCTACACATGGCTGAAATTCATTTTATATACTCAAACTTAAACCAACTAGAATTAGCAAAACAGAAACAGACTTATATGTAATCGACTTAAATACTCAAACAAACTAAACTAACGACAATCGACTTATGAGAACTAAACGGTAGAAAATTAGAATCAGCTGAAAAACAACATTGATAAGCTATTGAACAACGATTTAATAGAAAACTAAACAATCAACTAGGTACATGATTCGAAAATATTAAGCGACTAATATTGACGATAGAAGCTAACACGAACTAACAATCACGGATTAATAAACAAATGAAAAACAGAAAATTAAACTAAAACCTAAACTTAATAAAATAATTAAAAAAAATAGAAATTATGAAAAACTAAAGGGGAAAAGATTGGGGTGCGAGCTTATGCCAAATTCCGGGGCGTTCGATGTTGAATCGACAACGAGACGATGCCGAGGATGCCAAGTGGTGGTTGTCCGACCCCGAGGCGCATGTTTCTTTTTGGGAAGACGCTAAACCAATAGATTCCGGCGCCTTGCCAAAAGGAAACAATTGCCTATGATCAAAAAAGAAAAAGAAACCAAACGGATGGAGAAGCAGCGACGGCGGGCAGTGGAGGTGGCTGGCCGGCGGCAGTGGGGTAAGGTGAGGGGTTGAGGTGAAATTGACATCAATGGGTAGGTATTGAAGACCTCTATCCGTTGATGTATGAGTTGTGGGGTAAAGGTGGTTCAAACTTGACGAATTTCAAAAAGAAGAGAAGGCTAGGGTTTCGGATTTAGGTAGATCTATGGGGATTGAGAGGGGCTATGGGGATTTGGGGTTCGGATTCATGGAGAGGGGGTTGAGACGAGTGGGGGTGAAGTTTTTGTGGTGTTTGGAGCAGTGGTGCGCGGTGGTGCCGCCATGGAGAGGCGGCGGCGGCGGCGTGGAAGAAGAAGAGAGGAAAGAGGGGTCTAGGGCTTAGGGCTTGTATGGAAATGAGGCCCCAAAAATCAGATTTTTAACTTTTATACCTCACATGACACTAATTCTAGACCATTGGATCAAAGAAAATAGGTGGTCAGGATTTGGTCTTGATCACTTAACCAAAACGATGTAGTTTTGTGCTCAAACTACGTCGTTTTTGCCCCTCCCCTGGCAGCCCTTTTATGGATTAGCCATTTTACTTTTGGCCACTTAAATCATTTTAATTTTAACCATTTTCCTTGAATCCTATCTTATTAAACTAAAATCTAATTAACATAAATACCAACTAGTAAAATAAACCTAATAAAATAAATTAGCTAACAATTGAATTAATTAAATGAGAAATCAATTAACTTATCAAATAATTAATCATTTAAAAGTGCACACACAAAGAGAAAAGTATAGAAAATTATTTTTTGGTATTTTTTATGACAAGAAATTCAATTAAAAATATACAAAAATATAAGAAAAATAAAGATTGAAGGAAAATTAACACTAAAAACTTCAGGAGCATTTAAATGGTGCAAAAATTAGATATTCACACTTCTCCTTCTCGACCAAGCAGATTTGAGTTAGCGTTTTCTTGTGTATATATCAAATTAATGTACTTTACTATGAGTAATTGATTCATGTATACTTTTATCTTCAACTCATAGTTGCTAGTTTGTTTCGGTCAACCTGTTTAAGATCTTCCTTTTTAAGAATGTCGGGTTGTAGTACGTGCTAGTGTTAAATTACTTTACTTATTTTTATCATAATTTGAATATTGATTATTTAATTTTTTAATAAATACTTAGAAGCTATATAAGAAGAATTATAAATGCAATTCTTAAAAAAAAAAAATCAGAATATGTATGAAAAATCAATCTTATTCAAAGAAAAAGCTGATTGGATCCTTAAATAGTACCAGTACTAGTGTTGTAAGAGTCATATTGTATGGAATATAATAAATAGAACAATTTGATATCCAACAATATTTTCTTCCTTAGAGTTCATAAACCTAAACAATATTCTTCTCTTAAAAAACAAAAGCTAATTAAGCTGTTATCTTATTTTCTCTATATATAGACAACATTTGATATCTGTAGTACAGACAAAATTAGAACAAAAAGGAACGAAGCCAAATCATGTACGCATTTCTTTTTCATCTGATGTATCCAACATTATTGAGTTCGTTGCATATATATTAACTAGATGCCAATGTTTGTTGTCTCTGTCAAATGAAACCAAAATCGAAAACTTTTTTTAATTCTAGATAGTTCGCTGCCATTTTTCTATGGATGATTATCTTGTTGTTTTTCCTCTAATAAATTAGAAGAACATTCACGCATACATAAATATCTAAAAATCAGAAAAAACTTCAGCCACTAATTTGATCATGGAGTAAAAAACAGCCATTTCCCTGTTTGTGGTCGATAAAAGGAAAAATATTGGCGAAATACCGCTTCTTATATTTGATTTTGCAACTATAAAGGACAACTCGGTATATAAGGTATTCCACATTCACGCAGGTTCAGAGAATGACCGCACCTCAAGGATGCATTTACCCTAATGCAATTATTAGTGGCTATTTCCACGACTTTTATTTAAACAATTCAACTAAGAGTTGTTCCATTAATTTGATAGTAAAATAGTTTAATTAGACACCTTACTGGAGTGATTTTGAGAAAATAATGCGTCTTGGTTTTTTTCTTTTGTTTAACGGAGGGAGAGTTTGTTTTTAGTTAGTTGGGTTCATTTTTAACTAAGCTATCTTGCTAATGGTTAACGCATAGAAGTTTTTTCAAACTTTGAGCTGAAATTAAAGTGTCTAATATAAATACTTTATCTTGTGTTCAAGTGTTCAAATATAACAATTTTTATTTCTCGAGTCTAAATTTAATATATTAGCAAATTTAAGGATTGTCAATGTATATATTCTGCCAAAAATAATAGTGATGATGGCGTTGATGCATGGCTTGCTACTAGAACCATCTACCATTAGTCAGAATTTTCACCTGACAAGTACTGATGTGAAAAGGAATGTATGGCCATGAAGTATTTTTCAGAACCAAACGAGAGTTATTTTTCTTTTATCGATCTAATTTAAAATAAATAAACGAATCTCAATTAATATGTGGACGGATGGAATTGCAGATAATGATAAATTAATATCAGTCATAATCTCACACCTGGAGAATTGTTATCTTTACGTTTAGATTGTTATAACATATGTGGTAATTGTTTGGATACATAGTTGATAGTGCTTCCAAATTCTTGTTGATATTTCTCCCTTGATATGCAATCAATAACTTCCTAATCATGAAAGTTAAATATGCAGCAAGTTTTATTTTTCTGGCTGAAAAATGAAATGGAAACTATGTTTTAAAATTCTCGCAACTACTTGGTGAATGTGATAGGCCCTAACGATTCAAGTATAATTTGTGCGCCATCAAAGGATGTGGTACAGTGGATGAGGCTGCTCTTTCTTTAACCAGAGATCTTGGGTTCGAGCTCTGGGTATGAAAAAATCTGTGGTAAAGAGCGCTTCCCTCTCAATAAGATCATATCCGGTGCTAATCCGGATATAGTCGGACTCCAAAGCGAGTACCAGACACCGGATGGGAAATCAAAAAAAAAAGTATAGTTTGTGCAAGGTTACCTTTCGTTAGGTATAAATCTGGTCAGTGGTGTGAGCCTCATTATGTGACGACTTTAGCAAAAAATTTAGGTTGTTAGAGAAAGATCTCTTTACTTATTTAATTGTATTTTTAACATGCTTCTAATGTATATGTGTGGTTCTTTTATGGGTCAAATACGTGAAAATAATTTTTTGATTATGGGTGGATGTAGATTTGATATTAAAACTTGTCTATTTAGCTTTGACACTATATTTTTTTTTACCGTCTCGTCTAAAAGTTTAAATTATTTAAAAAATATTAAAACTTTTATTTAATTTATTATATCTTCAACTAGCTTTTTGCGAATTTTTTTTTACATGCTTTATGTTACGCGGCGCCTTCTTGATATTCCTTGGAAGGGCGACGTAAGGCTAAGCAACTGGTGTCAGTGCAGTTGTTGTCTGCCAAACAAGTATCGCTTTGGAATTTTGACCATCACTTTATCTCCTAATTGGTATTCAACAAAGCGATGATTTTGATCAGCATGCCTCTTCATCCGCTTTTGGGCTTTGACCAGATAGCTCCGCACTATCTCCAAATTTTGCTTCTATTCTTTGGAGAAGCTAGCAGCTCGAGAAGATTTTGACATGTTTGGTGCATTCACAGTGTGTGGGAGTAGCGTTTGATGCCCGGTAACAATTTCAAAAGAGCTTTTGTTTGTACTAGAGCTCTTTTGTGAATTGAAGCACAATTGAGCAACATCCAGAAGCTTCACCCAGTCCTTCTGCGATCCGGTAACAAAGTGGCGGTGATATTCCTCCAACATACCATTGAACCGCTTCATCTGGCCATCGGATTGTGGATGAAAAACTGAGATATGACTCAATTTTGACCCGAGGCACTTAAATAGTTGCATCCAAAAGTTTCTAGTGAAGCGTGAATCGCGGTCACTAACTATGTCTTTGGGCAGGCCCTAATATTTGACGACATGAGAAAAGAAGAGTCGAGTTGTATCTTCTGCTGATATATATTGTGGTGCTGCAACAAATGTAGCATACTTGGAAAACTGATCCACCACAACCAAGATAGTTTGTGAGATCTCCGACCTTGGGAAATCCGGTGATGAAATCCAGAGACACGTTTTCTCAAGGTCTCTTTGGGACAACTAGTAGTTCCAAGAGTTCCGCTTGTGTCAAGCGGTCGGACTTGTCCTTCTGGCATACTAGACAAGTCCTCACATACTGAGCGACGCCATCGGCCATTTGAGGCCAATAATATGCACGACGAAGTAATGCCATGGTGCGTTCTTCGCCGAGATGGACGACTCACAGAGTGTCGTGACATTCCGCCACAAGAGTCTTTCTCAGATCTCCTCCTTTAGGACCATAAATTCGGTTCCCTTTTACCTTCAGAAAACCATCCTTCATGTAGAACTGTCGAGTTTTGCCCTGTCCTACTAGATCAACCAAATACTGCGCAACATGATCCTTGATGAGCAGATCCTGTATTCTGTCTTTTATGGTGGTAGCTACTTCGCTCCCCATTAGGGTGGCGAGTAGGCATACTGATGCTAAGTCATCTCTTTAACTGAGCGCATCAGCAACATGATTAGTCTTCCCACTTCGGTACTTCAGGTTGAAGTAAAATTTTGATAGGAGTTCCTGCCACCGGACCTGTAGGCCATTCAACTTTGGATGGGCCATGAAATAACTAACAGTTCTGTTGTCTGTCTTGACCACGAATGAGGATCCCAGCAGATAATGCCTCCAAAGGCGTAAGCAATGAATGATAGCCAATAATTCTTTCTCGTGGGCGGCATAGCGCCGCTCTACATCCTTTAGCTTTCGGTTCTCGTATGCTACGGGATGCCCGTCTTGTAGTAAGACTCCGCCAAGAGCATAGTCAGAAGCATCCGTTTGTACCTCGAATGGCTTGGCCAAATCAGGGAGGGCCAAGACGGGGCTACTAGACATAGCCGCTTTTAATGCATTGAAGGCCTCTGCTCGCCTGGGTCCCAATCCCAAGGCGTGACCTTCTTGAGGAGTTCTGTCAATGGCACTGCGATGAGGGAGTAATTCTTCACAAATCACCGATATAATTTGCATAGGCCAAGGAACATCCTCAAGGCGTGGATATCCTTGGGCGGCAGCCAATCTGTGATAACTTGGATCTTTTGCTGGTCTATCTTAATCTGCCCTTCCTCAATGACATATCCGAGGAAGTCGATCTGTTTTCCAGCAAAGGAGAACTGGGATAGCTTTGCGTATAATTCATGCTCCCGCAACCGAGCTAGGACCTTCCGCAAGTGCTCTAGGTGTTCTTCCAGGGTTTGGCTGTAAACCACAATGTCATCTAAATAAACCACCACGAATTCGTCAATGTACTCTCAGAAGACCTAGTTCATCAGGGTGCAAATGTATCTGGAGCATTAGTCAAGCCGAACGGCATAACCAAGAAGTCGAATAACCCATATATTGTCACACAGGTCGTCTTATGTTCATCACCCTCAGCAATTTGAACTTGCCAATACCCTGTCTTCAGGTCAATTTTTGTGAATACCGTCGCACCTCCTAATCTATCGAACAAGTCTTCCATGAGCGGAATAGGATACTTTTTCTTCATAGTTATTTTGTTTAGAGCCCGATAATCCACACAGAGTCTTAGACTACCATCATGTTTCTTTTGGAATATCACAGGGGACCCATATGGGGACTTGGAGGGTACAATGATCCGTGTGTCTAGCATCTCCGTCAACTATCTCCGAAGCTCGGTGAGTTCGGGTTCTGACATTCTATAAGGCACCAGGGCAGGTGGATTCGTACCCGGCACCAACTCAATCTCATGGTCCACAGTGCGCCTAGGAGGGAGTCACTTTGGCATCTCCAGTGGCATGACGTCTTCAAACTCCAGTAGTAGCTCCTTTACGGGTGTAGGAATGGGACCCGATGAGCATTCTACCTCTTCAATGCATAGGGTATCCAGGAACGTAGGTTCATGTCTTTTGACTCCCTTCTTCAGCTGCAAGGCCGAGATGTTCTCAGCAGCCATCTTCATGGGCATGCACGGGATAATGCAGGGCTTGGCCCCGTTTTCTCCCATCATCAGAAGAATGTCTACATATGGTACGAGCATGGTTTCCTCAAGAATTCCAACCCAACTATCAAATCGAAGCCATCTATGATCACCACGCGCAAGTTGAATTTTCCTTCATAAGGACCATCTTCACTGGTACTTCTTTGGCTATTCCACCCACTGGCTGAGGAGGTGAGTTGATAGCCTTGATATGACCTTTTCCCTTTCCTACAACTATACCAAGATGCTCCACCTGAGTTGATGCCAAGTAGTTACGGGTAGCACCCGTATCTATCATCGCTCGAATGGGTTTTCCATTCACCTTCAGTTCAATGAACATCAAGGTCCTCTCTTGTTTAAGAGGAGTCCTCTCATTCGTCTTCGTCTTCGTCTTCCCTTTCTTGGTGATTGGGCAGGGGTCCTTCTTCTAACGGATACCATCACTGGTTCCCGCTAATGCATCAGAAATAGAACCAACAATTGCATTGAAGGTACCTACTGGTTTGGTTTGCTCCGCATCATCTGCTTCGTCATTCGTCCCATCATCAAAAGCTTGATGGGCATTCATCTGTGCATGTGGGCATTCATTATTCCAATGTGACCCACCGCAATGATGACATCCTGAAGGGAGATTTCTCCCCCGATCATTGTTGTTTGAGGCAGCATTGTTGCTGCTTGAGGAAGGAGTCTTAGATTTGGTGTCACTCCGGTCTCCCCCACTTCTGTTAGGGCCACCATTGTTAGACTGGCCTCCTTTATACACCGCTCAGATAGGCGATTGAGGCCAATCCTTCCGAGTTTCCACTTGATAGTCCCCAAGGCATTTCGCTGTTTGGATCACCTTGGGTAGGGTATCTACCCTTTTTCTTTGCAGCTCCATGCGGGCATAAGGTTTCAACCCTTCCAAGAATGTGAAGATCTTGTCCTTCTCCCCCATGTCACGGATGTTCAGCATGAGCGCGGAGAATTCTCGCACGTAATCCCGCACTGATTTGGTCTGGCGGAGCTCCCGTAGTTTTTTCCTTGCATTGTACTCAACATTTTCGGGGAAGAACTGTTGGCGTATGGCTGCCTTCATTTCTGCCCATGTCTCCAGAGCATCTTCACCGGCCCTGATGGCTTCGTACTTCACTCGCCACCAGAGTTTAGCATCCCCTGAAGATACATGGCATCAGTCGCTACCTTTTTGGCTTCTGTTAGGACTCCCACGGCATCGAAGTAATGCTCGATGTCGAAGATGAAATTTTCCACTTCTTTAGCATTTCGAGCTCCACTATATGGCTTTGGCTCAGGAATTTTCAGTTTTTGTGCTGCAGGGGCGAGGTTCACAGCACCCTCGATTTGGTTTCCACCTCCTCGAAGCAAGCTCTGTAGAGCAGCATTGACAACATTGAGATGGCCTGTCAAGTTGCCTATAGTTTGCTGCATGGCAGTCACCCTGTCTGCCTCTTGTGCCCTGTAGGATAAATCCTCGGCAAGATCCTGTTGGAGGCCCTCGAATTTACCAAAAATTTAGGCTGCCTCAATGGCCGCCGTTTGCCGGTTTCCTTTAGAGTCGCGACTGATGTTTTCTATGTCAACTTCGGCCTGGAGCATTCTGCGGTCCAGGTCGGCCAACCTTTGCACTAGGCTGGTTTGTAGTTCATGAACCGTAGTTACGATGGGTTATAATATGTCTATCATCTCTTCAAGGGCCGCAATGCGGTCCCCATGATTCACCATGGTAAAAAATGGTGGTAATGGCAATGTGTTCCCTCGTCCGATGTCGAGCCTAGGCTCTGATACCAATTGTTGCGCAGCGCCTTCCTGAGATTCCTTGGAAGGGCGACGTAAGGATAAGCAACTGATGTCAGTGCAGTTGTTGTCCGCCAACTGAGGTCCCCTCCGTACGCTAGTTGAGATTGTTAGTGCCGTACGGGAAAATCAATGTCAAGAACAATTGAGAGAAAAGTAATGAGAATTGAAAGAAAGCTTGATTGCATTAATGAAAGTTATTACAAAAGAAGGCAATGCGGTGTCGAGGGGAGAAACACCAGTACAGATAATTGTTTGCTAGAAAGTTTTTGATTGCTTGATCCCCCCTAATAATGCTTAAAAAAAAATAAACCAAAGTTACAAGACTTGACCTAAATAAGCTAGAGAATCATAATGGAAATACATGGAATAAAACTACTTTATATTTACAATGAAAAGGACTTAGTTTTTTACAAGGTAGAAACAGGTCCGTTGTCAACAACTTTATCTTAGACAGCACAATCTGCATGCACGACGCTGTTGGCAGCTTCCTGTGGCTGGGCACTGGCGAGGGATATCGGTGGGGCGATAGAGGCACATGCACGCTAGTCACTTGGGCCGGCCAAGACCACGGGGCCGTCCGTGGCGCTAGGCGTTGGGAGGCTTGCCAGGACGCCACGAGGCGCGTCGTCATGGGACATGGATGGAAAGCCGCCCATGACATTTAAATGCCTCTATGTGACGAACATAATCCAGTAAGTTGGTTGGAGAAAGAGGGGTCGTTTGTTATGATGGATAAGCAAAAATAATTTTGAAATAAAAATATAGTACTGTTTTATCCCTTATCTGGTTACTAATCCTGGAATAAGTTATCCCATGATTAAAATAGTACTGGATAACGTATACGTGACATATGGTGAAATAGTAATCCTAGGAAAAATTATCCTAGAATAAACCAATAAAATTGACAATCTCAAGATTAATACAACATACCAAACTATGAACACTCGATAGGTCATTTTATGTTTTAGAACTTAATTCTGCGCTTTGAAGCCTTAAATACCTCATTTTATCCTTTCCCAATTTGCGTGCGCAGCCCCGACGTTTTTTCGGAAGCTTTTATGTTAAAAATTGAGAAATTATGAAATTTTTGCCTTAAACCCCATTTGAGTTGAATTCGGTCAATGTTTTGAGAAAATGGATCTGGATTCGTGTTTTGACGATCCCGGTGGGTCCGTATCGTGATTTAGGACTTGGGCATATGTCCGGAATCGAATTCGGAAGTCCCTAGCCCAAGTTATCGCACTTTGTTGAAATTTGAAAGTTAAAGGCTTAATGAATGTGAAATATTTGACTTTTTGAATATCGGGTCCGTATTTTGATTCCAAAACCCGGTATATGTCAAATACTATATTTATGACTTGTTTGTCAAATTTGGTGATAAACGGAGTTGGTTTGAAGTGATTCGGACGTCCAGTTGTGAAAATCGAAGTTTCAAAGTATTCTTGAGAATTTTATTTGATTTGGTGTTCAATTCGTAGGTCTAGGTGTTATTTTGGTGATTTGATCACGCGAGCAAGTTCGTATGATATTTTTGGACTTGTGTGCATGTTTGGTTTGGAGCCTCGAGGTCTCGAGTGAGTTTCAGATAGGCTACAAAGTGAAATGGACTTAGAAAACATAGCTGATGCTTTTTTGTTTCTGGTTTTTGCTGCAAATCTTGCATTTGTGAAGAGGCCATCGCATTTGCGAGCCAGGGCATGGCAGGGGGTACTCGCATTTGTGAGGCTAAAGTTCGCATTTGCGAACTTGTCTATTCCGCTTTTGTAAAGGCAGAGTCCTATTTGCGACTCAGCACTGTTTGAGGATCTTCGCATTTGCGAGGGTAGCAGGGTTCGCATTTGCAAATGTTTTATCGCATATGCGATCACTAGGATTTTGGAAGGATTTCACAATTGTGACCTCTTTCTCGCAATCGCGACTATGATATCACAATTGGGACATTTGCAACAGAGTAAAACTTGAGTTAGATGGGATTTTGCTCATTCTTCAAATTTTCAAAACAAGAGAACCGTATAGGCGATTTTCTCAAGCACTCTTCGTCCCAAAATCATTGGTAAGTGAATCTAAACTAGTTTCTTTCAATCTTTCATTACATTACCTAAGATTTCAACCAAAACTCTTGTGCTATCATGGTGGAAATTGGAGGTTTGGGTAGAATTAGGGATTTTTGTAAAATGGGGATTTAGACCTCAAGTTGAGGTCGATTCAAAAATAAATTACATAACCGGGCTTGGGGGTGAGTGGGTAAACGAGATTTGGTATGAATTTCAGGTTTGGACCAAGCGGGCCCGGGAGTTGACTTTTGTTGACTTTTTAATAATGACCTAAATTGAATCTTTTGCAATCGTGGGTAGTTCCTAAAGCTTAATTTGAATAATTTGGTTGGTAATTTTCTAGATTCTATTAGTTTGGAGGCTTGTTTGAAAGGTGAAGTTGTGGTTGAGCTTTGAGTGAACTTTTGGAGCGAGGTAAGTGTCGTGGTTAACCTTGACTTGAGAAAATTAGGAGCCTAAGACTATGTGCTATGTGAATTTCATATGAGCGGCATATATGCGAGGTGACGAGTGCTTATACGCTGCCGAATTACCTGTTTTCCCTGTTTTCCCGCTTTTCCTTAATTATCTCTTTCCCTGTCTTAATTGACATATGCTCTAAATGTGTTTCCATGCTTAACTGCTATTTGTTAATAGATATCTTCTCATGTTAATGATGTTAGATCTTTTCATGTTTCATGATCTCCTCTTATTTTCTTAAGTGGTTTATTTGCACCTTCTAGTTGTAAATTTCCGGACTGGTCTCGATGTGTAGTATTACTTATGTAGATTATCTTGTTGTACAAGGTCTCCTATGTGGTTCAATTTGGTATTTATTAATCTTGAAGATTTTCCATGATTTGAATTGTAAATTTTACTGTGCACATTGAGTAATTAGCATTGATTGGTGGATCGGGTTGCACGTTGCAACATGTGAAATAAGGGTGGATTGATATGGTAGAATAAGGGTGAATCCGTACTGTACGGTAGAATGGGATTGCACGCTGCAATAGGTGGAATAAGGGTGTATTGTTATGGTAAAATAAGGTTGAATTATGATACCAATAATGTAATATGGTAGGATCGGGTTGCGTGCCACACACACACACACACACAGACACACACACATATATATATATATATATATATATAAAATTCAGTGTTGTTAATGTTGTTACGAGAAAATAATAGAGGATTATGTGATGTATGGTGGGATCGGGTTGCGTGCCGCGATAACCTATGTGTTTCTATTTCCTTGAGCTATGTTAGTTTTACGGTACATTCTTTGAACTTTAAGGATTTGTAATTTTGAACGTCACTTGCTTATTTCCTGAAGTTCTAGCTATTATTTTCAATTGACTGCCTTGTTTCGTTCTGTATTTATTTTTCTGTGTTTATTACATATTGCGTACAAGTTGTAGTGTGAGTGACCCGCCTTAGCCTCGTCACTACTTCTTCGAGGTTAGGCTCGACACTTACAGAGTACATGGGGTCGGTTGTACTCATACTACACTCTGCACTTCTTGTGCTGATTTTGGCAATGGTCCCAGCTGATCGAGAGGCGTAGCAGCTCGGATTTGCTCATTGGAGACTCAAGGTAGATCTGCTGGGGTTTGCAGACCTTGAAGTCCCCCTCTATTTTTCCTTATTTTTCCTGACTCATTTTGTTCAAAACAGTTGTATTTCTATCAAACTCTGTTTGTAGAAAATCGTAGAAGCTCGTGAATTGTGACTCCAAATCCGAATTGTAGTAAATATTATGGGAATTATGTTATTCCGCCCTCGGTTTTACTTCATTTTTTCTTAATTGATTTTATTTACATAACTGAATAATAATTTGCTTAACGGTTCTCTGGCGTTGGCTTGCCTAGAATGTAAAATGTTAGGCGCCATCACGATTCCGATGGTGGAAATTCTAGATCGTGACAAGTTGGTATCAGAGCACTTGTCACGCCCCTTCTTTCCTCGCGGAGATCGGGTTTATGACATTCGGTTGGGACAGCTCTTTCCTTTTGGGAAAGGGGTTTGTGTTTTTGAGAGTCGCCACCTAACGATTTTTAAAGGTGCGTTGGAACACCAAAGGGGTTCATTTACGACTACGTTGTTAACCAGAGATAGGGTAAGGGCTTGAAATTATCCTAAGGGGAAGGTGTTAGGCACCCCTCAGGATCCACAAGTGTAGTTCCCGGCCAAACAGCTTTTGTAAATTTGTACAGCTTAGCAAACAAACAAATAAAGGCTCAAACAAGAGGGGATTTGAGTCTTAAGCATGCAAATGTTTTAAAATAGTAAAGAAGGTTAGATTTTGAAAGGATTACGATCTAAGCATATAAAGGGTATCCTAGGTCTATAATAATATGGATCACATCAGTACAATACCCAATAATCACTCCTCAAATAGGGGTTACACGTGGTATTAGCGTACCGATCATCATATCCATATTCTACCATTTCCCACCCCGTGAAAGTAATTAAATCGAGTGTTGGTCTCGACCTCTATTGCATGTTGTTACCCGTCCCTTCCTATCAATCCCGGAGGAATTTAGGACTTCGATCCTATAAGGGATGTTCTAGGTAGACCCTCAGGTTTAAAGGGAAAATACTAAGGCGACAGATAAGAACATATAGGACTGCAATTACGAGGAAACACAGAAAAGAAGAGAAAAGGCACAAGTACCTCCACACATAGTACACATAAACAACATGACTCATACACAGTTAAGGTCCGGATTCAGGTTCAGATCCTAAGCAAGGTATCTAAGTGATAACACAAAGACAGATTTATTGCATAACTCAGAGATGAAGTCTTAATCAGGCTTGCCTACTGGTTTTAAACATGCTGATAGTTGAACATTAATCACAAAGGACAATTCTGGTTTTATTTTTTTAACCGATTTCATAAGGCTTGCATAGGTGTAAAATAACATGCAGCAGTAGTTAGACTAGGTGTCGTTAAGCGAGTATGAATGAAATCCTAAGACATGGTATCTAATGCACAGGTAGGGATGCAGAATAATGCATATGCAGAATTCTAAGTAGGATTTCTAAATGCTCACAACATTATGCACGATTTCAAAATATGCAAGAATACAGTTTATGTTAGTGTTGTTTACCCTAAACAGGATCTCTAAGTGTACATGGAAGCATAGAGCATGATTTCAAAGTACTGGTTATTAACACATTTTAACATAGGATTCTCTAAGTGATATGATAGTGAGATGGACATGCTGAAAACCGTAAGTATAAGTCCTAGGGGACATGATCTCTAATACATGAAATGAGTCCTAAGCATGGTCTCTATTGCGCAAGTAGGAATATAAACCTAATAACATGTTTTCTACCCTTTTAATAGCTAAAGCATACATAGTCACCCCTTCCCTTTCCACTATCCATCCCCAGAGTAGTTTACAAGTAGTTATTACAGGCCATTTGCATAAATTACATAATTGAAATAAGAAAAAGAAGGAGTTATGCTATAGGGAGCCTATTGATAGGCCAAAAATCCCCAGAATGCCTCAAATGCCATTAGTCCACAGCCTTTGATATAATCCAGGTGTGTCAGAGTTCCCTAAGGATCTCAAAGGATCCTGGGTAGTGCTCACACCCAAATTCCATAGCCAAGATAGAGTAAGTGCAGTGTGGAAAGGCCTGCTCTTGTGTGTCAAAGTTCAGAGGGAGCTCAAGGGTCCCAAGGAAATGCTCAAACAAGAGGGGAAGAACCTAATGTCTAAGAGTATAGTGGAAGTGCTCATAGTTTCAAAAAGATCAGGTAGGAAAATAGCTTTTGAAAATAACTTTTTTGAAATAAGTTTTGAAAAACAATAGAAGAGTATTACTTGGTGAAAACAGTTTGGAAAGGGAAGAGGGTAAGACAATCAGGGTCTCAGGATTAGAACAGTACACATAGAGCAAGAAACAAGAACCAAATCAGTTTAACACTCACAAGTAGGGACTGAGGGGTAGGGGACAAGTATGAAGCATATAGGGAGAACATATAATAAGCAGGGTCACATACAGGTTCAGAGAAAGATTCTGGTACAACATGTGTTCAAGATTACATAAGACTAAGTAACATATAGTGCATATTGTGGTGTGCCAGGAATTGAAGAAGACAGAGGGGAAGCAGAATCATGTTGGAATATACAAAGGGGGTAGTAAACATGCTGAGGCTACAGAGGGAAGTATTAAGAACTAAAGCAGCGAAGTTTTCATATTAATTGCAAGTTGAGCAACAAAACTATAAGTAAAAGCATATCAGAAATAAGATGAATTGAAATACCAAAAGAAACATATTGTTTTGAAGCTTTAAACTAAATTGAGGACTTACTAGTTAGGTGATGACAAACACAAAATAAAGAATAGGTAAGTAGAATAATCAGTCTTGGCTTGCAGCCGACTAATAATAGCAGGTGATCAGAAGGAGAACAGTAGAGAGTACGTATGTGTGTAAAAGAGAGAGTTGAACAATATTTTTGTTCGTGTATTTGGAAAATAAGAGGCGTGGGTCTATATAGCTTTGAAAACAGTAGTAAATAAGGTAAGAAGTACTAATTTCACATAGTTAGAGGAAAAATACCCAATCAGAATCAATCAAGACCCGGACTCCCTTTAATTAGGGAGTCATAGTTCAAACAGGTACAAGTTGTATCAAGCAAGGAAAATAATCAATTATAAGACTGATTTTACCATAATAGGAGTAGTAAAATCATGTGGCATGTAATAAAGACTAAGTACATAATACATAATTAAGGAAAGTTCATGTTAAATAACTGACAACATATTCGTGCATAAATAAGGTAGATCATAACTTTGATTCTGGAAATTAGTCACCAAGAATCACGAATGAGATTGGAAATTACAAGGAATCAATATTAATTGGGGAAGGTATCACACAAATAAGGAAATAATTCGAAATCAGTACAGAATTACAAGGGACATATACAAAATCATAGATTCAAAGAAAATGTCACAGCTTTACGAAGAGATCCACAGTATCAATAGAGTATTAGGTAAACAATAGCTAATCGAATAATCAGACTTACTAAGCAACAAATAGCACAAAAATCAGATAAACCCTAAGTAAGATATCATAGAAACAGTAGGAGGTTGAAAACCCTAACAACAAAATTAAAGCGAGAAGCATAGAACACAGAGAAAATCCAGAAGAACATGCAGATTAGCAAACATAGCAAACAAGATGAACTCAAACCCTAAAATTGGGGTTTCACAAGAATAATTAAGGCAAAAGGGGAGACTCAAGCAAAGCGTTTAAAATCATATTGGGAATCATAGATTAGTACTAAAAATCAGAAGATAAAGCATTTTCAAAAGGGGTTAAGAAACCCTAGTTTTTAAAAGTGAAGAATTGTTTGAAAAACAAAGGGGTTTTAAAGAGAAAACAGGTGAAAACCTTAGAATAGACATAGATTTGTCACAGATCTAGGAAGATCGGAAGATCTTAAAGCTAGGGTGCGTTTGGCCAGAAAATGCAAGAATCTTACTCGAACGGCCATAGGAGGCCGAAAACATGGCATGAGATTGTAGAGGTGAGTGAACTGCCTCTGGTTCACCTGAAGACCTCAAAACAGGTGACACACGTGCGAAGGGGGAGCCATAAGGTTGGCAGGTGGCGAGACCACCATGGATTCCGGCAGGGAGACGACCGGAGAAAGGAGTTCATTAGGTTTAGCAGGTGAAACGTTTAGAGAGAGATGAGAGGGTTGAGACGGCTGAGAGTGAAAGGGGGAATGAGGGTTTGGGGTAGGTCGTTTAGGATTAATATGGTAAGGTGAGATCTGGGCCGTTGATTTGAATTAATCAACAGCTCAGATCAAAGAGGGATTGGGCCGGGTATATTTGTGAG
Source organism: Nicotiana knightiana (assembly GCA_005239525.1). NCBI lineage: Eukaryota > Viridiplantae > Streptophyta > Magnoliopsida > Solanales > Solanaceae > Nicotiana > Nicotiana knightiana. Next base: position 6,526 of record ML415489.1, on the reverse strand, counting down.
GATTGGGCTGGGTAGTTGGGCTAGTTCATTGGGTTAGGGGTCAGGTTTGATTTAGTCTAGATTTTAAATAGGAAGGGGCTAATTATTAAATACCCAATTAAATAGATAAAGAATTTATAAAAACAGCTGATAATTACATAAAAATGAAAATAAGGCTAAATAGGTGAAATTAAGGTAATTAGCTAATATTAAAATATACAATGACTAACTGTTGAATTGAAATGGTATAAAATGTACAATTAGGTTATAATTGCAAAATTATTATAATTATAGCCAAATAATGCCAAATTGACTAATTTGTGAAATAATTAAAATCCTAATAGGATTAAAATGATATATTGAGCTGGGAAATATTTTGAAAAATTATTTATAATATAATTTATGAATAATTATTGAATTTTAAATACTGAATAAATTGGGAAAGAAATTAAATAAAATATGAAAAATTATGGAAAAATACCAGTTATTATAAAAAAGGATTTTGAAGGCACATGTGCAAATTTTAAAATAGTTTGAGGAAAAATTGGGTGTCAACAACTGCCCCTCTTTACCCGAGAAGGATGAAAGAGTTGTCGGGTAAAGATATGATGGCCAATTTTGACCGAGTGAAATGGTTTGGAGAGATTTAGGCTGCACCCTGGTTTCTGGGTTGCCTACATATCCCTGGTTTTACAGGAATCAGGCCGTTTGTAGTTCAGGAGTCATCAGTGAAATATACCGATGAAGTTTTACAAGAACGGACGCAAAGTATAGGGTTAGGTGCACAAACAGCTTACGGGGTGGTTAGGAGAACTGGAGAGGCACCGCTCCTGCCGGAATGGCAGTTTGCTCGCCGGATTACCTGCAAATAAAAAATACAAGCATATATTGTGTGTAATTTAAACATGATGCAAATTCTCGTTGGACCATGAATGATGTCTTCGGACGGTTAAGGATGACGTCCTCAGACCATGATGTCCCGGGCTATGAATTGCTTGATGCAGGATTCGCAGGCCATGAAAATGATTTTCTTGGGCCATGAGGATGGTGCCTCCGAACCATGATTCCTTTCAATAATGGTATGCAAAATTGAGAGAGATCCTCAGGCCATGACATGATGTTCTCGGACTATGAAGATGGTGCCTCCGAATGATGACGCCTTTGGATAAGTTGGCGATATTTCAGCCAATGAAATGCAGTAAAATGATGCTGATGAGACAGTGCTTAGTCTTGCGAATAAAAGGGCAGAGCTTAGCCCAAAAGGAAAGTGAAGTAAAAAGTGCTTGAGACAGCGGTTAGTCTCGAAAGGTAAATTGGAGGCAGAGCTTAGCCTCGGAAGGCAGAATGGTAGCCTTATGCAATGTAGATGGAGGCACTGCTTAGTCTCGGAAGGCAGAATGGTAGCCTTATGCAATAATGTAGATGGAGGTAGAGCTTAACCTCGGAAGGAATAAAGGTAGCCTTATGCAAAATGTAGATGGAGGTAGAGCTTAACCTCGGAAGGAATAAAGGTAGCCTTATGCAAAATGTAGATGGAGGTAGAGCTTAACCTCGGAAGGCAGAAAGGTAGCCTTATGCAAAGATGAAAATGCAGATGGAGACATCGTTTAGTCTCGAAAGGCAGAATGGTAGCTTTATGCAGAGATGAAAATGCAGATGGAGATGGCGTTTAGTCTCCGAAGGCAAAATGGTAGCCTTATGCAAAATGTAGATGGAGGTAGAGCTTAACCTCGGAAGGCAGAAAGGTAGCCTTATGCAAAGATGCAAATGCCAATGGAGACAGCGTTTAGTCTCAGAAGGTAGAATGGTAGCCTTATGCAGAGATGCAAATGCAGATGGAGACAACATTTAGTCTCGGAAGGCAGAACGGTAGCCTTATGGAAAATGTAGATGGATGTAGAGCTTAACCTCGGAAGGCACCTTATGCAAAGATGCAAATGCAGATGGGGACAGTGTTTAGTCTCGGAAGGCAGAATGGTAGCCTTATGCAAAATGTAGATGGAGGTAGAGCTTAACCTCGGAAGGCAGAAAGGTAGCCTTATGCAAAGATGCAAATGCAGATGGGGACAGTGTTTAGTCTCGGAAGGCAGAATGGTAGCCTTATGCAAAATGTAGATGGAGGTAGAGCTTAACCTCGGAAGGAAGAACGGTAGCCTTATGCAAGAAATAAAATGACAGTAGGACTTCTTAGCTGGTGACGAATTGTGGCATTGTGATTATTGAGAGCATTGTGACTGCGGAGTACTGAGGCATGTGCGAACGTCGGCAAGTGCAACAGTTTTGAGAGTCATATTTTGGACAACGTTTGTCCCCTGGGCGGACAGTTTGTTTAGGGGTTTTTCAACCTTAGTGCCTGCAACCAAAGAAAGATCATGAGTTCTGTAAACAGGGGGGTTAGTTTGTATCCCTGCTGGATTTTCTTGACTTGTTGGGCTCGATCTGATGATACTGTCTGTATTATTGGGGTAGCGTTGCTAAATACAGCTGTTTCAAAAACAAACATGCATGAATTTTTAAAAGCATAATGTACAATTAAAAAAAATAACTTTGGGATGAACGGACGACAGTGACACGGCTCGGGACATTACAACCTCTCCTGCTATGGAATTTTGGGGGTCCTCCTCAAAATTCTGACCCAGTTTGATGGGTGAATGCTTCTGACTGTTGCTCGTGCATCGATTGGCTGATCTTGCTTCAGAATTTTGAGGGTCCTCGTCAAAATTCTCCCCCAGTTTCCAATTGCGGGGAAAATGAAATTTTTATTGAATTGTGACCGAACCCACAGGGCTGCCTACGTATCCCCTCTTAAACAGGAATCAGGTCAGGCGTAGTTTTATTTATATCATTGAGAAAGCATAAAGATTACACATAGTAGTGCTTGACTGCATCTGAATTGATTGGCCTTGGCCAGATTTCTCCATCCATTTCTGCGAGTATAAGTGCTCCTCTTGTCAGTACCCGGTGAACCATGTACGGACCCTGCCAGTTGGGAGAGAACTTCCCTTTGGATTCGTCTTGATATGTAAAGATCTTCTTCAGCACCAGCTGCCCCGGTGTGAACTGTCTAGGCTTGACTCTCTTGTTGAAGGCTCAGGTCATTCTGTTATAATAGAGTTGACCATGACAGACTGCATTCATTCTCTTTCTGTCTATGAGGGCTAGTTGATCATAACGGCTCTTTACCCATTCTGCGTCGCTGAGCTCAGCTTCTTGTATAATTCTTAGAGATGGAATCTCAACTTCGGCAGGAATAATAGCCTCAGTACCATAACTAGCATATAAGGAGTTGCCCCTATTGAGGTGCGATCTGTGGTGCGATATCCCAATAAGGCAAATGATAACTTCTTGTGCCACTTCTTGTGCCTTTCTATCATCTTTCTTAGTATCTTCTAGATGTTTTTGTTGGCGGCTTCTACAACTCCATTCATCTGAGGTCTGTAAGCTGTGAAATTCTTGTGTTTGATATTGAAAGTCTCGCACATAGCTTTCATCAAGTCGTTGTTGAGATTGGAACTATTATCGGTGATGATTGACTCAGGAACCCCGAATCGACAAACAATACAGTCGCGGACAAAGTCTGCCATGACTTTCTTAGTCACTGCTTTGTAGGATGCTGCTTCGACCCATTTGGTGAAATAGTCGATGGCTACCAGAATCTACCAGAATGAACTTGTGTCTGTTGGAGGCGGCAGGCTCGATTGGTCCAATAACGTCCATGCCCCAGGCGACGAACGACCATGGTGAGCTTGTTGCGTTGAGATTGTTTAGAGGTATCTTTATCATATATGCGTGTATCTGACAACGGTGGCATTTTCGAACATACTGAATGCAACACGTTTCCATAGTCATCCAAAAGTAACTAGCTCGGAGTATCTTCTTTGCCAGAACAAAATTGTTCATATGCGGGCCACAGGTCCCAGCATGAATCTCCTTTAGCAGCTTGGATGACTCCTTTGCGTCGACACAACGTAATAATCCCAAATTGGGAGTCCTCCTATATAGGATTCCTCCGCTGTGAAAGAAGTTGTTGGATAGTCTTAGAAGTACACTCCCCACGGCGTAATGAAAGCCGTTTTCTCAGCATCTTTCTCATCCATCCAGATCTGATGGTAACCAGCGAAGCAATCCACGAATGATTTTAGTTTATGCTTGGCGCAATTGTCAATCAGGATATGTATATTTGGCAAAGGGAAGTCGTCTTTCGAACTAGCCCGGTTGAGATCCCGGTAGTCGACACAGAATCTGACCTTCCCATCCTTCTTTGGTACTGGCACAATGTTGGCTAACCATGTCGGGTACTCAACTACCCTGAGAACCTTGGCATTGATATGCTTGGTGACTGCTTCTTTGATTTTCAAACTCATGTCGGGTTTGAACTTCTTGAGCTTTTGTTTTACCGGTGGATACATTGGATTGGTTGGCAATTTATGAGCCATAATAGACGTACTTAGACCAGTCATGTCGTCGTACGACCAGGCGAATATATCCTCATACTCCTTTAGAAATTCTGCGTATTCTTTCTTTTCTGACGGCGACAAATGAATGCTGATTTGTGCTTCCTTGATGTTTTCTGAATCCCTCAGGTTGATGATTTCAGTCTCGTCCAGGTTGGACTTAGGTCTGTTCTCAAAATTATCAACTTCTTTGACAATCTCGTCAGGTATGTCATCTTCTTCTGAATCCACGTCCGTTTGTTGCGTTGTCTCATTGCATGTCACATTCATCGGTTCATCAAGATAGGTAATAGTAATGTTGTATAGGTAAAGTAAAGAGAGAAAAATGATAGCAATAAATATTGATTCATAAGAAAAATTAGAGAATGCTTTTGATAAATTGGATAATTGTTTCGAACATTGAGGATCTTATTGCAGGAATTAAAAAGTGCAAAAGGGAAAATCATTTTAGTAAATAAAACAGTAAGTAATGCTTGTTTTAGCCTTTCTACCCCGAGGCTTGTCGGGCTTTGGTTGTCCTGACAGTCCAGTTCTTGAGGTATGTCCCTCTGCTCACTGCCTATATGGAAGGGCCTTCTTTCCCCTCCTTCTCGAGAATAACATAGCAGTCCATATCACTGTCCTCCAGAAACAAGTTCCTCATTGCTGCAAGTGCTTCTTCTTCGTCTAATCCATAAATAACGTCGAACTGTTGGAAGGTCTGCTCCAGATGCGGTATTGGTTGCTCCAAAGGGTAATAGGAACCGTGCCATGGTGGCGACCAGTTTTTGAATTCTTCCCAAGTGCATTTGTATCCCAAATCGAAAGTGGTGTCGTGCTTCTTGAGTTTGATAGGTTTGGAGATCCCCTAAAGGTTCTTGCCGAGCCCTTTACCTAGCTTGTACCCTTGCCAATTCATCATACTTGCGATCTTGCTATCCCACCATTTGTCTTTGTCGATAGTGTTGACCCGTTCAATGTGGTGGTAAGTTTCTCCACCCAACTTTCTTCTACCTTCAACCACTGGAATGTTCTGGCGACTGTAAATAGGATTGCTACTGTCACCATGAATAATCACCTTTTGGTGGTTCCACTCGAACTTCACTGCCTGATGTAGAGTTGATGCTACGGCCCCAGCAGCATGGATCCAGGGTCGTCCCAATAACAAATTGTAGGACGCTGGTACATCTATCACTTGGAAGTCAACCTCGAACCAGGTTGGTCCCATTTGCAAGCATAGTCTTATCTCACCAATGGTGGACCTTTGAGATCCATCGAAAGCTTTCACATTGATTGCTCCATCTTTTATCTCATGCATCCCTTTACCCAATTTCTTGAGCATTATCAACGGACAGATATTGAGACTGGATCCCCCATCTATCAGGATTCTGGTGATGAAATATTCTTCGCATTGCATAGTGATGTGCAGTGCTTTGTTATGGCCCAACCCTTCAGGAGGCAGCTCGTCCTCATGGAAAGTGATCTTGTGACTCTACAACACTTGGCCCACCATATTAGCCATTTTCTCCACTAGTGATGTTATTTGGCACATAGGCTTCGTTCAACACCTTCAATAAAACATTCCTGTGCGTCTCGGAATTCTGCAGCAAAGAGAGGATGGATATTTGCGCTGGCATTTCGTTCAGCTGGTCGATGACCGAATACTCCTTGTACTTTCCTCCAAAGGCCGTCCGGACCTGTCTCGATAATGGGAGGACTATTGGAAGCATGCCTGCTGGATTCAGCCAGATGTTTAGGGGTATAGACTCTACCAGTTCTTGTCATACCCTACGCTGCAACAACTTCTTCAACCTTGACTTTGCCTTTCCTTCTCGCCTTGGCTGTATAGTCCCATGGTACAACATTTGTATAGAAAGGTGGCATGGTCGATATCGCCACCGTGATTGGCGCAGCTACCCTCACCTCAAATGGAACATGTGCCTGGGGTGGCAAGACTGCAACCTCAAATGGTGCAGGTGCATTTTCTGGAGACACGAACTCAACTTCAATTGATACTGGTGTCTTTGCAGGTGATGTTGCTTCAAACTCGAGAGGTGATGCGTGGCTAGAATTCATGATTTTAAGCATTATATACCTTGCATTTTATGTGCTTT
>ML415487.1:12817-41074 GCA_005239525.1 Nicotiana knightiana | reverse complement strand
TTCCATTTCCAACTCACCTACACATTAAATAAACTCCATTAGGCACATACGACGTGTATTTTTATCATTAAAGCACATAAAATGCAAGGTATATAATGCTTAAAATCATGAATTCTAGCCACGCATCAACACTCCAATTATTTTCTCTTTCTCAGGAATTACGCTGCAAAAGCTCAATTCTTAATCATACTGCTGCCTGAAACCCTTAAACGCCACATTCTTAACTTTTGTATTCACTAGGACCGCTATTGAGAGTCACCCACTATGACTGGCCCCAAATACAATCAACTCCAAGGCTCTTCTAGAACATGAACACCCTTTCTAATGAAGCACGTGACTGAGTCACTACCCTACAGCTTGCCTATGCCTTACGCATAAATTTTTAATCTACGAAAACCTAACCCTGGTCCAATAGGACCAACTTGTGCACATATTTATCAAATCCCATGCACAATTACCATTTTACTCATTTCCTTTAGCTATACTAACTTGCCAATATGTCGACAATCTGCAACCCCATGAGAAGACCATCATACAACCCAACTGCAGGTGGTGGGACTCCCCCACTTAGCCCAAAGCTACTCCTTGCACCACTCTAGACCCTACTGAGATCCTTTCACCTTTGTTAACATGATCTTTCTCAACCAATCTGTCCAATTCTTCCAAATTCTCTTGTTAGTACTCCCTAAATACTCAAATTCTCTAGCATCATTCACACATTTTATCTCCTACCGAATAGCCACTAGAATCCCTCACAGAAACTGGCCAACCACACAACCGCTAACCCACTCACATGAGATAACCCACCTGTGGAATTCACCAACTGAAACCCTCCAACGACACCATACTGCACACCCTCTAAAACATCAATATCGCATCCTAAACCTGCTCTCATTCACCAACTTTACCAATCCGTCCACTCCTCATGGAAATCTACTAAATGCGATACAACATCTTCAAATTCACCGCCACATTGCGTCCTTCTTCATTCCTAACAACTCCTCCCTGTTGTATCCAACCTTCCACCGAAATAACCCACATTTCCACTTAAGCTCGTGGACCCAATCACCATCCACTAAAACTCTCAAACTTTCCTTCAAGATAGGAAACTGTCTTACCACTGAAATCCTGTGCTACGCTGCCACTCTCCCACTTGATAAACCCATTCCTTTAAACAACTACCTGACTTCCGTTCCTTACACCTGGCCTTTAGAAATTTAGCCGCCGCCTGACACTTCTCACATATCTTCCTTCATCGTATGTTGTCCAATTCAATATCATTCTCTGCAACTCTTACACCAGTAGATCACCACAACTTCAAACATTCCGAGGATCATCTTTCTCGAGCTGCCTTCGTTAGAAATAACTATTTGGTCCTGAACCACCACGCACCACGATCTTTGACAACCGCTTTTTTTAATACTGCTTCACAACACTCTGACCCAATGCAATCGAAGAAACCATAGCACCGACAAACTTAACATATTCCATTCGATCAGTGACGACGACATCACATCACAGGTGCATATCCCACCTTACTTGAAAACACCAAGTCTTACTGCTTTATCAATCCAAAATCTGACCATTTATAGTCCAAATGCCTTTCCTCTGCCGGAACTAAAATGCTAAAATCTCGAAATTACGCCCTGAGAAGACCTCCCTTCAGCCATTCATCACCCCCCAACATATGGGCAAACATTTTATCATCATATCGATATCGTGTGATAACCAATCGTAAACATCATCACAACCTGAGCATAACCTCAAGTCCTCAGAATCACAACTACTGGCTGAAACAACATATTACTCTTCCACAGAGCAACGACAATAGCCTCAATCAACTTCGCAGGGATACACACCCCGCACCACACCCATAGCACCATTTCAATTCCTCAATTTTCCTGATTCATAACAAGCGCGTCGCGACGCGTAAGATTGAGTAGGAAGAAACGTAGGCATAAGCCTCGGAGGAATAAAATCACACGATGAGGAATACAGAAGGGAAGTACTCCTAACAACCCTGTAGCCTCTCGAAGATAACTACAGACGTCTCTGTACCAATCCACAAGACTCTACTAGACTTGCCTATGACTCGTGAAACCTAAGGGAACCTAGTGCTCTGATACCAAGTTATCACGACCCAAAATCCATAAGATCGTGATGGTGCCGGACACCACTGTCAGGCAAGCCAATCATTTAATAGTTAAGCTAAATTTCCCGTTTTAGCATTTTTTAAATCATTACCTTTCACTTTATTACATAATAACTGAATGAAATCCGCTAAGTAAATACAACAGGTAAATAATTTTAATTTATTAAAGTAAATCCCAAATACCTCCCAGAACCCGGTGACACAAGTACATGAGCGAACTTCTAGGAATTGTACAAATACTACAATGCCTGTACGAAATACAAGTTGAACAAGGACATTAAAATAAAAATGAATACAATATGAGGGAGACTCTGTCAGCTATGGGTCTCCTCCGGATGATGCAGCTCGCCTAAGTAAGTAGCCACCTCACTATGAAAGTACATGTGCAATAAAAATGCACAGCAAGTGTAGCATGAGTACGAAAACAACGTGTACTGAGTAAGTATCTCGCCTAACCTCAGAGAGGTAGTGACGAGAGGTTGAATTAGACACTTACTATAAGTTGGTTAATTTTAATCAAGTGAGGTGCTAAGCATGAGTATCATAGACAATTAAATAATAATGATGGATAATAAACATCAAACTTATTTCACATTTTAAACATCAATTCTTCTTGCGCAAAAAAACATCTATAAATCACAGGAAATACGCAACAATCCCCTCGTGCTAAATAACATAAACATGGCACGGAATGTCCCCTCGTGCTAACATAACATAACACGGCAAGGAATGTCCCCTCGTGCTAACATAACATAACATGACACGGAATGTCCCATCGTGATATCATAACATAACATGGCACGGAATGTCCCCTCGTGCTAAATAACATAAACATGGCACGGAATGTGCCCTCATGCTAACATAACATAACACAGCACGGAATGTCCCCTCGTGCTAAATAACATAAACATGGCATAGAATGTCCCCTCGTGCTAACATAACACAACATGGCACGGAATGTCCCCTCGTGCTAACATAACATAAACAACAATTTAACAAGGGAAATTAACAATAAGAACCGTAAATCACAACATCCCGGCAAGAGATTCAACGACGCAAAGATTATCATCAACAGTATAAACAACAATAGAAATCATACCATCCCGGCAAGGGAGTCAACAATGAAAACAATATCATTAAAAGCATAAATGGTAATAGAAACCATAACATCCCGGTAAGGGAGTCAACAAAGCAAGCCACATCATCAACAACGGAATAATAAGGGAAACCACACAATCTCGACAAGGGAAACAGCTATAACCAATCTTCACCTAAACATTTAACTTGTCACGACCCGAAATCTATTAAGGTCGTGATGGCGCCAGACACCACCGTATGGCAATCTTTAATTAGTTAAGTTAGATTTTTCATGTTTTAGCATTTATGAAAATCATTACATTTCACTTTATTACATAATAACTAAATAAAATCCGTTAAGTAAATACAGTGGTTTAAATATTCCATTTTAGCAAATATATCCCAACATATCCCAGAACCCGGTGTCACAAGTACATGAGCAAATTCTAAGAATTTCACAAATACTACAAGCTTGTCTGAAATACACATTGGACAAGGAATTTACACTGGAAATAAATACAATATGAGGAAAGTGGTAATAATTCTTCTTGAAGGAACACAAAAAATAGCATTTAAATCTTTGTTTTGAAACTCATTTGCCAAGTTTAATTATATTCAATAATATAACCTTATCAGGAATACAATTATCCACGAAGGAATCAATTCTCTTTCTAAATGATTGAGAAAGGTACACTCTAGCCTTCTTAGGAAAAAAATTACCAATTCAATAGCATTATCAGTCTAATATTAATTGCAGTATCACATGATATTTTATTGACAAGGTCACAACTATGACAAGTAAAGCATGCTAGTGGGTCCTATACTACCTGGACATGGCATAATAGTAGCTACGCACGAACTCCCGTCACCTCTTGCATACGTAGCCCCCGCAGATAGTAGCACGTATTTAATTAGTTCACCTGTGGGGACAATTCCCCCTCACAAATTTAGAAAGGAGACTTACCTCGCTTCGAAACTCCATAACCGGCTTCCAAGCCCTTCCGTCGACTCCAATGGATTAACAACGCCCCAAAACTACCCAAATAACGACAAACCAATGAAAATATACTCTAATATTTGTTAAGAATTCAAATTATATAAATCCCCAACTCCATTCAAGGAATTGACCAAAATGCCCTCGGGCCCATGTGCCCGGATTCCGAAATTTCTAGAAGATAAACTCTACCCATAGCCTTACTAGCTCAAATATACAATTTACTCTAAATTCCATGCTCAAATTCGGGATAGAAATCCAGACTACAATTTCTAGGTTTTTCTTCCAAAAATTCCAATTTTTATACAAATTCTCATGTCTAATTCCATGCATAAACCTTGTATTTAACTTTAAAACGTGAAGAAATTACTTACCTAGCGATGCTTGACGGAAATCCCCTCTTGAAGCTCCTCAAAACACGCCCCAACCATGAGAAATATGAGAGAAATGGCCAAAATCTTGGTTTAAAACAATACACTGCCCAGACCCTCTCACTTCGCGATCGCGGAAATACCATCGCGATCGCGAAGGCCAACAATCAGTTTCCCCAAGAATTCCTCTTCGCGTTCACGACGCCCTAAATGCGTTCGTGAAAGGAAACTTCCTTGACCCTCCGTGTTCGCATGTCCTCCTTCGCGTTCGCATAGACCAAATGGCCCTCAAGCCCCCAGCTCCCCTTTCCCCTACACGTTCGCACACATGACCCCGCGTTCGCGTAGAGATCACAAGCTAATCCATCAGCCCTAAAATTTTCCTTCTTCGCGATCGCACACAAGGGACCGCGATCGCGAAGCACACCAGATACACCAGAAGACAGTAGCAGCAAAACTGAGAAACATGGTCTGAATTCACACCGAAAAACACCCGAAGCCCTCGGGACCTCGTCCAATCACACAACTCAGTCCCATAACATCCCACGGACTTGCTCGAGGCCTCAAATCACATAAACAACACTGAAATCACGAATCGCACTAAAATTCAAACTTTATGAACTAGAAATTTCAAAATTCCACATCAGATGTCGAAACCTATCAAATCACGTCCGATTGACCCCAAATTTTGCACGCCAGTCATATTTGACATTAACGACCTGCTTCAACTTCCGGAATTGCATTCCGACCTCGATATCAAAATTTCCACTTCCGGTCAGATTTTTCAACCTCCAAATTCACTTCCGATCGCGCTCCCAACTCCAGAATCACCATACGAAGCTATTCCCAAACTCGGAATCCCAAAAGGACATCAAAGAAACTGAAATGTGCTTCAAGCCAAACTTAGAAAATCTCTTTAAAATATTGACTTCCACAATACACGCCGAAACGCTCCCGGGTTATCCAAGCCCGATCCGGATATACACCCAAGTCCGAAATCATCATACGAACCTGCAGGAACATTCAAATCCTAATTCAGTGGTCGTTTACTCCAAATTCCAATCTTAGTAAATTTCTCCAACTTAAGGCTTCTGAAATGAGAATTTTCTTTCCAATTCGACTCCGAACTTCCCGAAATTCAAGTCCGACCATGCGCACGAGTCATAATACCTGATATGGAGCTGCTCATCACTTAAAACCGCAGAACGACGCGCTAGAGCTCAAAAGGACCAGTCGGGTTGTTACATATGAACCGTTCCATAATGACCTATATACTGTTCCCAGATAAAAACAGAATCGTTGCAATAGGGTAAAGGAACCGTTGTTATATCCATAAATAACCATAACAATAGCTTACAAAAGTGTTGCATTAAATAATATGGTAACGGTGAAGAACCGTTCCATACACACTATAGTAACTATTTTAAATTGTTCCAATTGTAAAATAAAATTGTTCCAACAGAGAAAGGGAAAACCATTGCCATAGATGCATCTATAACCACGGAGATGCAAACCGCTGCAAGAACCGTTCCCTTAGACCTATTGGTACGCGGGCTGATGGAACAGTCTGTAAACCGTTCCCATATCTATATGGCAACGGTTAAACAGTCAATGGAAACGGTTTTCCAACTGTTACCGTAGGCCAATTTTTTAGTAGTGATATCCATTTTGACGCCGTCGAAAGCCCGGACACAAATATTATTCGTCCTGATCCTTTCAGTCCTAATTACCATTCTTTGCAATGATGACAGAGGGAAAATATCTACCCCGAATCCGCCGTCCAGCATGACCCTTTTCACATAATACCCCTCACACTTTACTATTAAGTGCAAGGTCTTGTTTTGGGCAGCTCCTTCGGGAGGTAAGTCATTTCAGCTAAAAGAGATTATGTTGACTTCGAAGAACCACTCTGCCATTCTTTCTAGCTGTTCAATTGTAGTCTCGATTGGCACATACACCTCATTTAGCGTCTTTAGAAGTACCTTTTGGTGCTCGCTTGATCTCAACAACAGATACAAAAGTGAAACCTGAGCAGGAGTCTTTCTAATTTCATCAATCACAGCATACTCCGATGTTTTCATTTTTCGAAAGAATTCTTTGGCTTCTTCGGCAGTAATAGGCTGTTTGAGGGGGAAACGTTTTTGTTTGGATTTGTTCAAATCTTATTGGTCATGATACATCCAAGATGGGTTTGTTTCGTTCAATTCCCCTCTGACTTCCTTCCCTTGATAGGTTACCAGCGCCTGATTATAGTTCCAGGGGATGGTAGTGGTATATTTTATTGGAATTTGTGGCCTGCGACTGATGATCAGAGGCTCATCTTGCTTTGGTTAGATGACTGGCTCTTTTGACACATACGTCCCCTTTGCTATATACATTCTTGGAAAATTTGATCTTAGCTCCAACCTCTTTGGAGGGCTCAACATGAGCTGCCTATTTCTGGGAGTTCTTGGGACATAGAGGACGGCTTCTTTGGTTGGTGTTACCTCTCTCACTACTTGCTTAGCATTTTCTTCATTCTGGGTCGTAGACTTTGTTTTCTTTTCATCCCTGACCGGTTTTGCCACCGTCTTAGGTTTCTTTTCTGTATCATAAATGGAAATATTGGCTTTCAAAGCAGGGTCAAACTACTTATCTTCACAAATCATCCTGATGACGGGCCCGTTAATATGGGCTGGTAACAGGTTATTTGTTACATTGAGGATTTCCTCATCCCTCCGCACTACCTTCTTTTGTTCAATTAGGTTTTCAACTACTTTTTTGAGAGTTCAGCAATCCTCGGTATCATGCCCTTCTGCCCCAGAATGATAGGCAAACCTGGTACCCGGCCTGTATGATGGAGATTCTGGATTCTACCTGTTTAGAGGTATATGCTGCAATAGGCCCATTTGAACCAATTTGGGAAAGAGGCTAGAATATGACTTGCTGATGGGTGCGAAGTTCGTTTTTCTGGGTGGTTCACGAGGACGGTTATTGTATTGGTAGTTATTCTGAGGAGGACGTGGATTATATGGGGCTTGATGAGGAGGTTATTTCTGGTAAGTGGAGCTTTGTTCTGATTGTATTGTTGTTGTTGCCGGGTTTACGACTGAGCATTCCTCAATGCATAGGCATGAGGAGGTATAGCATAGGCTATGTATTGATGAGGATAATAATGGTGGGGGCCCTGGGAGATGGGCCTGAATAATCCTGGAACCATCGAGGACTTTTTAAGCTCTAAGCCATCATGGCTCCCTCTTCTTTCTTTTTCCTACTTGCTAAGCCTCCCGAGCTGCTCTGAATGGCTTGGGATGTGGCTCTTAGAGCTGATTGACTCAAGATACGGCCTATTTTAAAGCCATTTTCTACCATTTCACCAATTTTGATGGCCTCTGCGATCAGTTTGTCCATGGCAGACATCATATTTGAAAAATAATCGGCCTCTTGGGCCTGCAGGAAAACACTGAACATTTCGGTTTCATCCATAGGGGGTTTTACCCTCGAAGCCTATTCAAGCCATTTGATGGAATATTCCCCAAATCTTTCAGAGAGTTTCTTTTTAAGGTTGGATAGAGAATTTTAGTCTGAAGTTATGTCCACATTGTATTGGAATTGTGTCACGAATCCCGGGCTATATCATCCCATATGTGCCAACGGGAAATGTCTTGATCTATGTACCATTCAGAGGAAATTCTAGCAAGGCTCTCCCAAAAGTAGGCCATTAATAACTCTTCTTATCCCCCTTGCTCTTCTCGGCTGATTGCAATATCGTTTCAAGTGGGCGATCAGGTCTCCGTGCCCGTCATACTTTCAAACTTTGGTGTCTTAAAACCTGCAGGCAGGTGCACATGAGGGAACATGCACAGATCAGCGTAAGATACACTTTTTGGCCACTCGAAACCTGTATATTGTTTAAGCTTTGATCGAGACTTTTCATTTTTCGTGTAATCTCCTCTTGTTCGAGATTTCTCAAGATTCTTTCCAGCTCCATAGGAGATTCAGACTGCGGATGCTGAGGATAAGAGTTCGGGGTGATCCGGGAAGTATCCAGTTGGAACTGGGGAGCTTGAAAAGTGAAGGTTGACGGCTCAAAGCTTTGCTGAGGCAATGTAGGTTGTGTCACACCGGCAGCTGGTGGTGCTGTGAACACAACAGATGGCATCCCCGAAGATGGTGCCTGGGGGAAAACCTCAAAAGGCATTCCGATAAAAAAATTTGTCATAGTGGGGAATCTGAATGGTATGAATGGATTGGGTGCTGAAATTGGAACATTAGTAGTTACTCCTGTCCTTGGGATCAACTCGGGAAAGCCAGGGATAGAACTAGGTGGCTCCCTGCCATTAGACCAAGCATCCCACATCTCCAACATGCGATATCTCAGTTTGCGGTTTTCCTCAGCAGTGGTTGATTCCGATTATGGGATAACTGATGCGATTCTATCCTGGGGTTCGACAACAGTCAGATGACTTTCAGAGGTCATTGCAATGCTCCCTTCTGATCTTGTTAAATAATGGTGTGGTGCCAGAATACCACCGCAAAACCAACCACCATAAAAATACGATCCTGAGATCATGATAGACAGCCAACAGGTTAGTTTGAGATATTAACATATAGGGAATCACACGTTGGGGGATGTGATGCCCCTAAACAGCCAAACATTTTCTAAGATGTTTTCCGACAGTTGTGTGTTTCATCCCGGCTTTAATGTTTTACTCTTTTCTTTCTTGATTATTTTCTTTTAGTGTTATGATCGAATCCTATGTGGATTGCCTACGTATCATGACACCGCATGAATCAGACCATCATGTAGTTCAAGGAATAGAGATAGAGTAAGAATGTGAAATTTTCATTTCATTACTAAAGATAACTCTTTTTGTTTTTCATTACAAGTAATTTAAATTACTGAAAACCATAAAAATAAACAGTACAGACTCCAAACAAATGACAAAAAAACTTAAACTTCTAGAAAGCAACAAAATACAGACTCGAAACTAAAACATCAAAAGTAAATGAGGGCTTCTATCGGTCTTCTCGGGGCCTGTGGTGCATTGGCTGGTCTTTGTGCAGGCCTGTGTGCAATGTCTCCCTGAAGCCAGTCCAAATAATCCATCACTTGGTGGACAAAAGTCATCATAGAGGCAAAAAACATGGAGGTAGTCATGCTTTCCCATTCGTGACATTTCGCCACGACATAGTCGGATATTTCTTTGATCCTGGTTCTGATAACCCCTTTCTCCTGAAGCAGGCGCCCAATTTGTTGTGCCTTGGCTTCCAACACTTGGGTGTTTGTGTTGTTCTAGTCTTGTAGTTGTTGCACGGTTCCTTCCAATTGGCATATTCGTGCATAACAATGCTCCCTTTCTATTTTAAAGTCTTTAGTTTGTTGGACCATTTCATTCCCTATGGAAAACAATTTTTCCTTCAGGATTGCCATTTCTTTGCTATACTTCTGCCTCAAATGATACGCATGTTCTTCTACTCCTTTGTCTAACTTGGTTTGGGCATGTAGCAGGCCTTTTTCAACTTTAGTCAAATCAAACGCATACTCATGAACCTTCATCCTTAGGTTGCTGATGATCTTTTCATCCCTATCACTTCTCACAGGTGTTTCGGCAACTATTTTCAAACTCCGGAGTTGGGCATGAAGCTCCTCGTTCTCTCGGGTTAACTGTCTTTTTTCGCCTTCAACTACTTGTGCCTGTAACTCATTGTTGAATTCAATGTTCCTCAATTTTTCTTTCGAAGTGCGGATAGTGGCTTGATATTCTTTTTCTTTCTCTCCCCAAGCTAACCTTTCTTGAATTTTATCATCGAAAGCTTGAACATAAGGCCTTTTGGAAGGCCTTTCCGGCTCGGGTTCTGTTTCTTCATCAATGCCATTTCTCTTTTCAAACCATGCTGCTAACCTGGATCTACTTCACCTTTGGCAAGATCAGGGACTTAAGTATCTCCTTTCAAATACCGACACACATTCAAATTTTGTTGAATCAAGGCTTCAGGTAATGGAGCATCAGGGTGCAATTAAATAACCTGGGTACTCAAATCTTCATCCAGGTACTATTTGATGCCGACCCAACTGCCTCAGGACCCTTTGGGGTGCATAGGGTTGGACATTTTTCAGGCCCATTAACAGAAAATGATTTCTTGTATCCGACATGTGTATGACCTCCCTGACAGGAAGCCATCCTAGAGTCCACTCTATCTGATTTGCCCGTAAAGTTCTCAGATGGTCGATCCAAGCTTCAACTCCCTCCAGGGAATTGTAATCTTTTACTCTTTCTTCATAGCTTTCGATGAAATTGGTTTTGTCTGGACCGTAGCTCATCATTTTCGGGTGATGACGAAGGTGTTCGATTAGCCACATTTGGAGAATAATGTTGCAACCTTCAAAGAATGTTTCCCCCGAATTGCACTGTGTTAAATCCCGGTAAATACCAGACAGTATGAGCGCAGCTAGAGTGCGATCCTTTTTCTCAGTCAAAACTTGAGCATTTCTAGCCACACGAACATCAATGGTCCCTTTTGCATTTGGAAAGACCATTACACCCAGGAATGCCACTATGAAGGCTATTCTGCGGTGAATTCTCCAGGTATCTTTGTCTTGTTTGTTGTTTAGACCTTTTTTGTGTCTTTCGAACCCGTCTGGAAAGCCATATCTAGAGTACAAGAAATAGAACGAGCCACAAGCATCAACCACTCGGCTCTTTCTGAGTTGTTTGCCGATGGATAGGAAATCAAAGAAATGGCGCACTGCATGGGCCTTGGGAATATAGGTTGTTGGTTCCTTAAATTCCGACCAAAACTCGTATACCCTGCTATTTCTTTCAGGGTAGGAGTGAGCCCGAAATCTGAGAAATAGAATACATTATGAACCGGGTCCCAGAAAGTTACTAAAGCTTTGATTAAGTCATCTCTTGGTTTAACCTTCATGATGTTAATGAGAGCCCCCAATTGCTCAACCACCCATTCTTTACCCTCTTTGTCTAGGTCATGCCATCCCATTCGGAGTTGTAGGAGAGCTTCCTCTATGATATTCAATTGCAGATTCTGGACAGTACTCATTTTGCACCTGTGAATGGGTAGGGTTAAGATTACTTCTAATTTTGAAAGGAAAAGACCAACAAATTCTTTTTACAAAGACCAATTTTAATTTTCAAAATACACCTCTCCTAAAAAGTGGCTATTTGCGCAACATTGACCAAAACGGTCATTTTTGCAAAAGTGGCCCTTTCTTACTTTTGAATAAAGTTTTGAGGCCGAGGTAGGGTACTTTTTCTAGGAAAAGTGACAGACACGTCTGTTCTTAACGAAAATAGCTCTTCGATAATGTAAAGTGTTCTAAGGCTATTTTGGGAAGAACGGTACAAGACTTAACCAAAGCTGTGTCGGTTTTATTTTGACTAATGAACTTATTTTTGTTTATTTTTGAAAAGTGGGGTCGGCACCGATAAGGTTTGCCTACGTATCTCACATCCGGTGAGAATCAAACCTATGTAGTTCGGTCAATTTTGACACTACTTGAAAAATATGATGTTGACTTATTTTGAAATTCTTTTTTTTTTCCAACATTTTGACAGAGTTTCGAGGTATTTTTCAAATATCAGGGTTTTCGAAACTGGTAAATATTTTATCCTCCCTCTGTCACGACCCAAATTTCCCTCTGTTAGGTATCGCGATGGCACCTAGTCTTAGGGATTAGGTAATCCTAACGGTTACTGAATAACAACAATAATAAAAGAAGGCTAGTAGCCTCGATATAGAATCTCAACATAATGTACAAACTTTCCAAAAACCGGTAGTACAAGTCATAAGCTCTATGAATCTTATACAACTTCTAAGTACATCTGTGTGGAAATAAATACAACAGTGTATGAATAATAAATACAAAGAAGGTGACTCCGACGCCTGCGAACACAGCAGCAGGTTACCATGAGTCTCCTCGGCAATCATCCACACAGCTACTACAATATATACCTGGATCTGCACACAAAAATGTGCAGAAGTGTAGTATGAGCACACCACAGTGGTGCCCAGTAAGTATCAAAACTAACCCCGATGAAGTAGTGACGAGGACTAGTCAAGACACCACTGGTCTACAAAATAAATAACATGAATATAGAAATGACCGAATGTTACATCTATCTAAGACTTCACGAAATAATTCACAACAATAACAATATAAAGCGGAAGGAAATTACAGAAATCAATCACGAAACAACACAAAAACACATAGAAAGATGGACAACAAAAGAAGCCGAATGGAAAGGAAACATAATACAATATAGAACACCAATAACTCAACTCCACGTCGGTTTCTTCACATCCGACCTTAGCCACTAAAATCCATAACTAGTGCTAAATAACATAAACATGGCACGGAATGTCCCCTCGTGCTAACATAACATAACACGGCAAGGAATGTCCCCTCGTGCTAAATAACATAAACATGGCACGGAATGTCCCCTCGTGCTAAATAACATAAACATGGCACGAAATGTGCCCTCATGCTAACATAACATAACACGGCACAGAATGTCCCCTCGTGCTAAATTGCATAAACATGGCACAGAATGTCCCCTCGTGCTAACATAACACAACATGGCACGGAATGTCCCCTCGTGCTAACATAACATAAACAACAATTTAACAAGGGAAATTGACAATAAGAACCGTAAATCACAACATCCCGGCAAGGCATTCAACGACGCAAACAATATCATCAACAGTATAAACAACAATAGAATTCATACCATCCCGGCAAGGGAGTCAACAATGAAAACAATATCATTAAAAGCATAAACGGTAATAGAAACCATAACATCCCGGTAAGGGAGTCAACAAAGCAAGCCACATCATCAACAACAGAATAATAAGGGAAACCACACAATCTCGACAAGGGAAATAGCTATAACCAATCTTCACCTAAACAGTTAACTTGTCACGACCCGAAATCTATTAAGGTCGTGATGGCGCAAGACACCACCGTATGGCAATCTTTAATTAGTTAAGTTAGATTTTTCCTGTTTTAGCATTTATGAAAATCATTACATTTCACTTTATTACATAATAACTAAATAAAATCGGTTAAGTAAATACAGTGGTTTAAATATTCCATTTTAGCAAATATATCCCAACATATCCCAGAACCCGGTGTCACAAGTACATGAGAAAATTCTAAGAATTTCACAAATACTACAAGCTTGTCTGAAATACACATTGGACAAGGAATTTAATGTGGAAATAAATACAATATGAGGGAGACTTTGTCAGCTGTGGATCGCCTTCGGATGATGCAGCTCGCCTAAGTCTCCAAGCAGCCACGTCGCTGAGTCGATTATGTCTAGATACAATTGTTTTGGAGTCGGGTTCGAAAGGAAAGCGGTGCTAGAGGCTTGATATGGATTCTGGAGTCGAGGTAAGTATATTGCCTAACCCTGTGTGGGGGAACTACCCTTAATATTGAGTCTTCTTTGTTGATTGTAGTCCGTGTATACGAGGTGACGAGTGGGTACTCGGACTTATTTGCAATTAGATTGGCCTTTTAGGATTTGTAGGTTTTGATATTAGTTGTGTATGATTTGTAATTGTTACATTTGAATCCTTGGTTGTTAATTTCATCCCTTCCTGGTTGAACTAGAATTACTTGTTTTTGCATTCCTTCGTTGGCTATTTGACTTTACTTGACTTAACTGAATATTCCACTTCTCTTATCATCATGCTATATTTTCTTCCTAGCTTGCCTAGTTGACTATAATTAGTGTCATCTAGCCTTATAGTTGACTATCCGTAGTTGGAACAATTCGTTGGAGTCAAGCATGCCCGTGAGTCTTACATTGTGATTTATATGACTATTCTCTTAAGTGCTAATTAGGTCTAATTGTTAGACATTTATGTTATTGGTATTTCCTTATTGTTTCCTATTACTAGGCCTTTGATGAAATTGAGTTTATTCCGTGAAGTTATGTAACGACCCGATTGGTCGTTTTGAGCTCTAGCGCGTCGTTCATCGGTTTGAAGTCGTCAACAGCTCCATTTCAGGTATTATGACTTGTAGGTGTGGTCGGAATTGAATTTTGGGAAGTTAGAGTTGATTTGGAATGAAAATTCTCATTTCAGAAGCCTTAAGTTGGAGAAATGGACTAAGATTGGAATTTTGAGTAAACGACCTCAGAATCAGGATTTGATGGTTCCTGCAGGTTCGTATGATGATTTCGAACTTGGGCGTATGTCCGGATCGGGTTTTGGATGACCCGGGAGCATTTCGGCGTATATTGTGGAAGTCAGCATTTTTGAAGGAATTTCCTAAGTTTGACTTGAAGCGCATTTCAGTGATATTGATGTCCGTTTGGGATTCAGAGTCTGGGAATAGCTTCATATGGTGATTTTGGAGTTGGGAGCGCAATCGGAAGCCTAATTTTGCCCAACCCCAACCTTGTGCTATGCGTTCGCATCCTATCCTATGCGTTCGCATAGCATAAAATACCAGACACCAGACCAAATTATTCACCAAGTTTTGCACTCCGACACCTACCCAAAACTCACCCGAGCCCTCGGGGCTCAAAACCAAATATATACACAACCTCAAACACATCCTACGGACTTATTCGAGAAATTAAATCACCAAATTAACATAAAAAACAATGAATTAAACCTCAAGATCAATGAAATACTTTCTAAATTTCCCATTTTTGATCCGAATCACGTCAAACTAAGTCCATTTCTTACCAAATTGCACAGATAACACATATAAGTCATATCAAACACATACCAGGCTCCGAAACCAAGATACGGGCCCGATACCACAGGTTTCACATAACATTTCACTTCCATAAGCCTTTATATTTTTCAGAAAATAATTTTCTTTAAAAATTTATTTCTTGGACTTGGGATCTTCGAATTCGATTTCGGGCACATGCCCAAGTCCCAAATTTTTCTAAGGACCCTCCGGGACCGTTTACCAAAAATGTTGACCAAAGTCAGCTTTATTCAAATTTTTAATACATAATTTTCATTTTTATCAGTTTTTCTCATAAAGGCTTCCCGACTACAAGCCCCGGGCTACGCACACAAATCGAGGTGAGATAGAAAGAAACTTTCACGACCACGGAACATAGAATTAGCTAGAAATATATGGGATGACCCTTTTTGGGTCATCACACCCTCGCTCTTTGTTTTTCTGTTATTTTCTTTTTAGCCGGTCAACAAACAAACCGAAACAAATAATGTACACATAGCAGGTAAGATGCATCAGGATGGTCTTTTTATTTTTGGGTACACCTGTCCTAGACGGACCCAACCCCTGTGCTGAGTCCCCTAAGTAAAAAATGCACATGATGCAAATAAGTGTTCCTACTAGGGATCCGGCATGAGGTTTTGTCATTCTAGGTTTAAACCTGGGGCTTTGTTCTAAACCTGGCTTACTCGAGCGGGCAACTCGAGCCGAGGTGGGATCGACGTACCGGTAGCACGAAAGGCTATCTGGCCTAGTGGCTGATCCATCCCCGTTCTTACTTGGTATGACCTCTAACAGAAAGGCTGGCCATGCGAATGTGTGCACCAATTTTTAGAAGACTCAGAAGGGATGCGTAAGAAGATAATTTAAATACAGTTCAAATAAATATCAAAGCGGTAAAAGCATATTAGGCACAGAATGACAGTAATATCAACAATTTAAGTAAACCAAGTAATATCATATTAAAACTCAAATTCTTGAACCCTGAACAAGAGATTTTGGGTTCATATCCCTAGTAGAGTCGCCAGAGCTGTCACACCTCTTTTTTACTCGAAAGGTGGGAGGTATAGGGAGTTTTCAAATTTAAGTGACGTAATCGAACTTGGGATTGTTATTATTTATTCAGATTTGCCACTTGGAATATTTATGGTGTCCCAAGTCACTGGTTTATTTTTTTTTAAATCCCAAATCGAGGAAAATTTGACTTCGTTTAAAGTATGCGAAACCAGAAAAAATAGGTTAGAAATTCTGTTAAATCTGGAGAAGGTGTTAGGCTCTGCGAAATTCCGTGGTTCTAGCAAGGTTTCTTAATGATTCATACTTGTCTTATTTTTTCTAATTACTCATTTTAGGACCTATGTTTATTTTTACCTTTTACCGCTATTAATCATTTGTTTCGTCAAAAGGATTACCTTAATGTGAATTATGCATATGTATACCCTTTTAGTTTGGTGTATCGAAAATCATGTCACGCGTATGTGTATAGAATTCACGACGTTTGGTTTATTTAAGAAAAATAGTCAAAGCCGCGCGAACGCGTACCTTTGATTTATTTGAAATCGGGATCACGTCATGCGAACATGTATGCAATCACGATAGTATTTTAATCCCCACCAAAGAGCATTTCTACGAGTATTTGATTAAGGAATTTTATTTACTAAGGGTGTTTGACCATGGTCACGCGAACATGTACCTTGGTGTATTTTGGTATCACAACTATGTCACGCATGCGTACACATAATTGTAATCATTTATGAGTACCTACAGTAATGGTTATTTCTCTAATCCTATGTCGTATATCTAGATGTAAAAAAGTTCAATACTAATGTGAATTTGTTTGTATCTAATAGAGCGTGTTACCTACAAACTGCTTATAAGGCCCAGATTTTTAGAAATTTGAGGCCTGATAAGGACTGAGTCCAAATGGACTCTGAACCATGATTATGTTGTCCATTGTTTGGACTACCACTGAACCAATCAGAAAGATTTGGGCATGTTTGAGTCCAATCGGATTCAACATTTAATCATTCAAACACATTTGATTCAAAAAGGTTTTGGGCCTAGTAATGATTCCAAATGACTCTGGCCCAATATCCATTTGTGGACAAATAAATGAAATTCAAAAGATAAAATATTTTGGTCCTGATGATAATGAGTCCAAGTGAACTCTAGCCCATTACATGTTTCTGAAGGAATTTTGAAATAAAATTTATAATGACATTTATAACATTTCCCTATATTTCATTTATTTTCAAAGCAGCAATAAAAGAGTTTTGAATAAATCAAAATTTTTTGCCAAATTTTGGACATTCTCCCTACTAATTTGCCTAAGTTTTTATTTTTTGGAATGTAGGTTTTCAAACTTATTTGTATTTCAAAAATCATAAAGTGTGATGGCCATTTGATCAACTCATTCGATTTAGTAAAAAAATCAGAACACAATTCCGTAAACCCAATTGGTTCTAGGGAATGCATTACAGTCACTCTTTAATTTACTTGGAAAATGCAGTAAAAATTATTAAATTTTTGCCGATTGAACTAATAATAAAACTGCCTATGGATATTTGACAAATTTTCTGGAAGATGATCCATGTGATACTATTGCATATGAACATACATATTTTACGAGTATATGACTCTTTAAGCGGGTTTTGTAATTTTCATAACACTTTCAAACTAATAGGTTTGCCTAAAATAGTGTAAATGAATTTGTAACATAAATTTCAAGTAAACAACTTCAAACTAACATGGTTCGTACAACATTCAAGCTAGTGCAGATTTATCAACAAATTTCAGTCATGATTTAGCAAAAAGAAAGGAGCTTTAACATCTTGTTAAGAAAATACCTTGACAACAGCAAGAACACAAACAGATAAAGAAAATAAGTCTCTAAAAAGTTGAGTATGAGAAGCAGCATGAAAACCCAAGCAGGAAATCAAAACCAATCTTCTAATTCAAAACTCAGAAATCCAGAAGACAATGTGAAAAACAGTAGGAGTTCTTTGCTACTTGTAACGACCCGACAGGTCATTTTTGAGCTCTAGCACGTTGTTCCGCGGTTGGAAGTCATGAACAGCTTCATTTCAAGTATTATGACTTGTGCGTATGGTCGGAGTTGAGATTCAGGAAGTTCGGAGATAGACTGGAAGGAAAATCTTCATTTCAGAAGCCTTAAGATGGAAGAATCGGTTAAGAATGAAATTTTGAGTAAACGACCTCGGAATCAGGACCTGAAAGTTCCAGTAGGTTCGTATGATGATTTTGGACTTGGGCGCATGTCCGGATCGGGTTTCGAATAACCCGGGAGCTTTTCAGCGTATATTGTGAAAGTCAGCATTTTGAAGGAATTTCCTTAGTTTTGCTTGAAGTGCATTTCAGAGATATTGATGTCCGTTTGAGATTCCGAGTCTGGGAATAGCTTCGTATGGTGATTTTAGAGTTGGGAGCGCGATCGGAAGTGAATTCGGATGTCCAGAGGTCATTTTGAAGTCATTTGGCTAAAGAGAGAAATTTGAAGGTTTTTGAAGAATCCGACCGAAAGTGGAAATTTTGATATCGGGGTCGGAATGCTATTCCGAAAGTTGGAGCAGGTATGTAATGTTGAGTATGACTTCTGTGCAAAATTTGGGTCAATCAGAGGTGATTTGACAGGTTTCGGCACCGAATGTGGAAGTTTGGAATTTCAAGTTCTTAAAGATTTGGATTGGAGAGCGATTCGTCGTATTGATGTGATTTGAGGCCTCGAGCATGTTCGTATCATGTTTTGGGGCATGCTGGTATAATTAGTTGAGGTCCCGAGGGCCTTGGGTGGATTTCGGAAGGTTAACGGATGGGATTTCGGACTATATAACTGCTGAAATTTCTGCAGGAAAGCAGCAGCTGGTGCATCGAAGAGCTGACTTTCGAAGATTACAGATCGAAATCTATGAGGAATCTGAAAATTTGCAAAATATGAAAGTTATAGAACTTGCATTCTAGTTTCCCGAAATATAAACCATTTACCATTTGGATATTTGTGAATAATGTTATGATCGATTGAATAAAGGCTGGTAAAACTGCTTTTGTGTTTTCTCCAGAAATTTCTGATGCTAGGAGCCCACTTTGGAAGCTTAAATCTCGAAATCTATAAGAAATCTGAAAATTTGGAAAACATGAAAGTTGTGTCCCTTGCAATCTAGTTTTCATAAAGTTAAACCATTCATTATTTAGATATTTTTACTGAAAGTTATGGCCGATTGAACAGGGGCTGGAAAAGCTGTTTCTAGTGGAATTTTAGTGACGACTTTTAGTGACAAAAGTGGACGTTTAGTTACGGCTTGGCAGAAACATAAGGACCAAAAATGCTCATTTACTTCATTTCGTTTTGGATTTTGGGAGCACGGTTCTTGAGCGATTTTTTGGCGATTTTCACGGGAAAACATTGGGGTAAGTTTTCCTTATCGTATATTGATTATATTTCATGATTACATCCTCATCTACATCATGAATCCATGAATTTATTGAAGAAAAATCTGTTTTTTTACCAAATCTTCCAAAAACAAATATTTAAAATTTTAAAACCGATCCAATGTCGGAATTCGATAATTTTTGCATGGTTGAAATCGTATCGTAATGGGTTATCGGATTTTGTGAGTTTCGTCAGTTTCTGAGATGTGGGCCCGAGGGCATTTTGGTCAATTTCTTTAGCGGAGATGGGAGTTTATATAATCTGAATTTTTGGCGAATATTAGGGTATATTCTCATTTGTTTACCGTTATTTGGATAGTTTTGAGCGTTGTGCATCAATTGGAGTCGTCGGGAGGGCTTGGAAGCCGGTTATGATGTTTCGGAGCGAGGTAAGTCTCCTTACTAATTTTGTAAGGGGGAATTGTCCCCACAGGTGATCTAAATGAATATAAGTTGTTACTTGCGGTGGCTACGTAAGCACGAGGTGATTGGAGTCCGTGCGTAGCTACTGCTATGCCATGTCCGGGTAGTCTAGGACCCACTAGCATGCCTTACTTGTTGTACATGTGATTTTATTTATGAGATTAGCCTAATGATATTATCGAGTTAATAATTGAATACTTAAGAAGGTCAGAGCTTATTTTCCTTAATCACTTGAGAAGAAAATGGATTATTCCTTGTATAGTTGTGTTCCGGATGAATCAGTAATATTTAGAACCTTATTAAACTTGACAAATGAATTTCCAGAAATGACTTAAATACTATCTTCATGTTCACCTAAAGAGAATTTTATCACTTCTTTGAGAAACTGCTTTCCTGAAAAAATTTGGATCCACTGTGTGATTATGTGTACTTATGAGCACCTGAGTCGCAAGTATGATTTGCGAGCAGGTTAGCCTTATTATTATTATGTTGACCGCATCGCATGATCGATTCGCGATCGGGGAAAATAGATGCATCTATGGTTCGAGTCGTTCGCCCCTCGGGAGTGCACAGTTTATTATTGTTGGTCCGCGTCGTTCGACCCTCGGCATTTTGTTGCGCATGATAATGTTGCGTATTTTCCTGTGATTTATACATGTTTATTGGCCTAAGTACATTTTGAGTTGCCAGTTAAAAATAAAGGAGGATTTATGTGTAAAATGTGGAACAAATTGGTATTTCTTATCTCTAATTATTATTTAATTGATTATGATACTTATGCTTTGCACCTCACTTGATTAGATTTATCGGACTTATAACAAGTGTCTAATTTGACCTCTCGTCACTGCCTCTTTGAGGTTAGGCGGGATACTTACTAGGTAAACGTTGTTTTCGTACTCATACTACACTTACTGTGCATTTTGTTGCACAGGTACCTACATAGCACAGTGGTTGATTTGGAGACTTGGACGGGCTGCATTATCCGGAGGCATTCCGCAGCTGACAGAGTCCCCCTCCTACCGTATTATTTTTATTTTAAATCCCTTGTCCAAATTGTATTTCAAACAAGCTTTGTATTATTTGTAAAATTCTTAGAAGTTGCTCATGTACTTGTGTCATCGGGTTCTGGGGATGTGTTGGGATTTATTTTATTAAACTGAATTGATTTGCTGTTGTATTTAATTTACGAAAATTTATTTATTTGATTATGAAATGCAAGAAAAGGTAACGATTTCGAAAATTTTAAAACATGAATGTATTTCAACTAATTAAGGATTTTGGCTTGCCTGACAGTGGTGTCCGGTGCCATCACGACCCAAGGATTTTCGGTCGTGACACTACTAGTGAAAGAAAGAGACTCCAGCTTCTATTTCAGGTTTATAAAAGTGTCTCTGTTTTCAAGTATGTAAAAAAAATTGTAAGAATCTTGTGAAATCTGAGAATGTGAGAAAATTATGTATATCTGAATCTCAGAATCTCCCCTTAGAATGAAAAGTTTGAATGTATTTATAGAATGAGGAGGTGAAAAGGGATGAGAATTAAGGCCCATAGAATCTGTCAGAATTCCCTATAAATTAAGGAATATGGCATCTTCTGTATAGAAATGGACAGCTGTCCAGTTTCTGGAACCTTCCTTATCTCAGAAAATGGACAAGTGTCATATTTCCGGATATTTTCGGATCTTATTTTTCTTCCTACTCAGCATTGGGACAGCTGTCCCTATTCTAGAAAGTACTAGCACTTTCTAGAATGATTTTCAGAATTAGGTTTCCAAAATCGACCCTTAAAGCTATTGGAATTACCTCAAAACCCTATTGGTTTTAGGCCTAAATCAAGTGACTTTTAGCCTGAAGAGCCCGCCTCTTAAGCTTTCAAAGCTATGGGTCTGTCCATTTAGCCAGACCCAATAATAATAAAACAAAAGCTATGGGTCTGTCTATTTAGCCAGGCCTGATAATAACAAAAAAAGCAAAGCTATGGGCCTGTCTATTTAGTTAGGCCCAAACCATTAACAACACTAAACAAAGATATAATAAACAAAATGAAACATAAAGAAAGAAATGTAACAATATATATATATATATATATATATATATATATTATTTACTTTTATCTTCATTAATCCGTTTTAATTAACTGATTATTTGAACGAAATAACAAATATAACACTAAACGAATATAATTACCCTAACTTTATATCCATTTTTTATTAAGTCCAACATTAGTTAATTAAATCCGATTTTAGCCAAATAACAGAATAAATAATAAAAATTACATACCCCGAATAATAAATAAAAAAAATAATGCGGGCAGAATAAAAAAAAATAAAAAAATGCGTAATAACAGAAAAATAAAAAAAATGCACAGACAGAAAAATAAAAATACGGGCAGAAAAATAAAAAAAATACGGAAATAGAAATGCGGGAAATAATAATGGAAATGAAATAAATGCAGAAATAACATAAAAATAAAGAAATTAAAGGATCTAACCGTGAAAAAACCCTCAAGCCAACACTCCCGTCTAGGATTTTATGATCCTTGATGTGAGGTCTTCGCCGGAGGATTTTTTGGCGGCTAGGAAATAAAAAGGGGTAGATCTTAGGGTTTTGGCATTTTTAGATCTAAGATCTATGGATTTTGGTGGGGTTTTTGGGGAATTGGTTGGTAAGATGTGGTTTAGGAGGACGAAAGGAGTGTATGGTGTTAATTTGGGTTTTTTTGGAGAATTCCGGCAAGCGGCACCGCCTTGGGGAGGGGTAGCAGCAGAACTGAGGGTGAGAGGGAAGGGGATGAAGGTTTTAGGACCTTTTTATATTAAAGAAGTGGGGGATTCGGGACCGTTGGATCTACTAGAGATCAATGGTCAAGATTGAGTGGGAAGATGGGTATGGATAAGATTATTTAAGGATTGGTCTTGGATTTTTGAGCTATTTTTTGGACTGAGCTGGGCGTTCAAGACTTAGCACAATCCGATTTTTAAAGCTAAATTAGCCTCTTTTAAATCTAAATAATTTTGATTAAACTATAAATTCAATACTAAATTATCTCAAATTGTAAAATTACACTAATCACCTATTCATATTATTTACACGATTAGCCAATCTTAAATTTAAGTAAAATTACTTAGTTTATTACTAAAGACTAAAGAATAATGTTAAGAACAAACAATTTTTGAGATTTTCTTTTAATGAAGCAACTAATTATGTAATTAGGCATTAAATTAAATAAGAGCCTAATAATGCAAGATGACGAAGGTTTTAAATATTTTCATAACTTAAACAAAAATGAAAAATGTGACTAAAAATGCAAATAATTCCAAATAAATACCAAAAAATCCTAAAAAATTAAAATCTACAAAATAAGACTACTTTACTTATTAATTTTATAGGAGTATTTTAGTAAGGTAAAAATTAAATGCTCACAAGTGGCATGAACAACCATCGTCAACATAATATTGCCTTAAAAGTTGTATAACAACTCTGGTAGCTAAGATTGCTCGCTCTGCAGGCTCAGCCACTGCTTGAGAAACAGAAGTAGCATCCTTAAATTCCATGTCCCAACTCTGCCTGCCAACAAAATAATTACCATTACCATCTCCAGGAAATGATTACACAGGTTCCAACCGTTCATCCTTGAAACATAAGTGACATGAACCACTATCACAAATATAATATTGTCTTGAAAGTTGTACAACAACTCTGGCAGCTAAGCTTGCACGTTCTGCAGACTCAGCCACTGCTTGAGCAAAAGAGATAGCATCCTTAAATTCCATGTCCCAATTCTTCCTGCCAACATAAAAATTACCATTATCATCTCCTGGAAATGATTGCCTAGGTTCTAACCTTTTTATCCCTGAAACCTAAATGGCATGAAATGCCATCAACAACATAATAATCCCTTGAAGGTTGTACAACAACTATGAAAACTATGTTTGAACGTTCGGCAGACTCATCCACTGCTTGAGCAACAAAGATATTATCCTTAAATTATATGTTTCAATTCTGCCCGCCAATAGAAAACATACCATTACTATCTCCAGGAAATGATTGCCCAGGTTCCAACCTTTCGTCCTCTAAATATAAGTGCCATGACCCACCATCATCAACATAATATTTCCTTGAAAGTTGTACAATAGCTCAGGTAGCTAAGCTTGCGCGTTCTACAAACTCAACCATTACTTGAGCAAATGAGATAGCATCCTTAAATTCCATGTCCCAATTCTACCTGCCAACAGAGAAATAACCATTACCATCTCCTGGAAAATATTGCCCCGATTACAACCTTTAATCCTTGAAACCTAAGTGGCATGAACAACCATTGTCAACATAATATTGCCTTGAAAGTTATATAGTAGTCGTGGTAGCTAATATTGCTCGTTCTGCAGACTCAGCCACTGCTTGAGCAACAGAAATAACATCCTTAAATTCCATGTCCCAATTCTTCCTGCCAACAAAATAATTACCATTATCATCTCCAGGAAATGATTGCACATGTTCCAACCTTTCATCTCTGAAACCTAAGTGGCATGAACCACCATCATAACCATAATATTGCCTTGAAAGTTGTACAATAGTTCAGGCAGCTAAGGTTGCATGTTCTGTAGACTGAACAACTACTTGAGAAGCATATATAGCATCCTTAAATTTCATGTCTCAATTATTCCTACCAATAGAAAAATTATTGTTACCATCTCCAGGAAATGAATTGCCAGGTTCCAACCTTTCATTCGTGAAACCTAAGTAGCATGCACCACCATCGTCGACATAATATTGTCTTGAAAGTTGTACAACAGCTCTGGCAGATAAGATTGCACGTTTTGCAGACTCAACTACTACTTCAGCAGCAGAGATAACATCCTTAAATTTCTTGTACCAATTCTGCTTGCCAACAGAAAAATTACCATTAGTATCTCCACGAAATGATTTCACACGTTCCAACTTTTTTTCCATGAAACCTAAATGGCATGAACAACCATCATCAACATATTAATGCCTTGAATGTTGTACAACAACTCTGGCAGCTAAGCTTGCACGTTTTGCAAACTCAGCCACTACTTGAGAAGCAGAGATAGCATCCTTAAATTCCATGTCCCTATTCTGGCCGACAACAAAAAAATTACCATTACTGTCTCCAGGAAATGATTGTCCTGGTTCCAACCTTTCATCCTTGAAACCTAAGTGGCATGAACCACCATCACCAACATAATAATCCCTTGAAGGTTGTACAACAGCTATGGCAGTTAAGCTTACACATTTTGCAGAATCAGCCACTACTTAACCAACAAAGATAGCATCCTGAAATTCCATGTACCAATTCTGCCTACCAACAGATATATTACTGGTACCATCTCCAGGAAATGATTACCCAGGTTCCAACCTTTCATCCTTGAAACCTAAGTGGCATGCACCACCATCGTCAATATAATATTGCCTTGAAAGTTGTACAACAGCTTTGGAAGCTAATCTTGGTAGTTCTACAGACTCAGCCATTGCTTGAGCAGCAAAGATAGCATCCTTAAGTTCCATATCTCAGTTCTACTTGCCAATAGAAAACTCACCATTATCATCTCCAGGAAATGATTTCTCAGGTTCCAACCTTTCATCCTTGAAACCTAAGTGGCATGCACCACCATCACCAACATAATAATCCCTTGAAGGTTGTAAAACAACTCTGGCAACTAAGCTTGCTCGTTTTGCAGACTCAGCCACAACTTGAGCAGTAGAGATATTATCCTTCAATCCCATGTCCAATTCTGCCCGCCAACATAAACATTACGATTAATATCTCCAAAAAATGATTGCCCAAGTTCCAACCTTTTTATCTTGAAACCTAAGTGGAATGAACCACCATCATCAACATATTAATACCTTGAATGTTTTCCAATGGCTCTAGCAGTTATGTTTGCACGTTCTGCAGACTCAACCACTACTTGAGTAGCAGAGATAGCATCCTTAAATTCCATGTTCCCATTTGGGCTACCAACAGATCAATTATCATTACAATCTCCAGGAAATGATTGTCAAGGTTCCAACCTTTCATCCTTGAAACTTAACTAGCATGAACCACCATCATCAACATAATATTGCCTTCAAATTTGTATAACAGCTATGCCAGCTAAGCTTGCACGTTCTGCAGAATCTGCCACTGCTTGAGCAGCAGAGATAGCATCCTTAAATTCCATGTACCAATTCTGCTGCTAACAGAAAAATTACTGTTACCATCTCCAGGAAATGATTTCCTAGGTTCAAACTTTCACCCCTGAAACCTAAGTGGCATGAACCACCATCATCAACATAATAATACCTTAAAGGTTGTACAACAGCTGTGACAACTAAGCTAGCACCTTCTGCGGACTCAGTCACTTGTTTGATCAGCAGAGATATTATCCTTAAATTCCATGTTCTAATTCTGCCCGCCAAATGAAAAATTACCATTACTATCTCCAGGAAATGACTGCCCAGGTTCCAACATTTCATCCTTGAAAAATAAGTGGCATGAACCACCTTCATCAACATAACATTGCCTTGAAAGTTGTAGAACAACTCAGGCAGCTAAGCTTGCGCATTCTGCAGACTCAACTACTTCTTGAGCAGCAGAGCTAGCATTCTTAAATTTCTTGTCCTAATTCTGCCTGCCAACAGAAAATTACCATTACCATCTCCAGGAAATTATTGCCCAGGTTCCAACCTTTTTTCCTTGAAACCTATGTGGCATGAACCACCATCATCAAAATATTAATGCCTTGAATGTTGTACAACAGCTCTGGCAGCTAAGCTTGCACGTTCTACAGACTCAGCCACTACTTGAGTAGCAGGGATAGCATCCTTAAATTCCATGTCCCTATTTGTGCTGCCAACAAAAAAATTACCATTACCGTATCCAGGAAATGATTGTCCAGGTTCCAACCTTTCATCCTTGAAACCTAAGTGGCATAAACCACTATCATCAACATAATATTGCCTTCAAAGTTGTATAAGAGCTCTGGAAGCTAAGCTTGCTCGTTCTACAGAATGTTCCACTACTTGAGCAGCATAGATAGAATCCTTAAATTCCATGTACCAATTTTGCCTACCAATAGAAAAATTACCATTATCATATCCTGGAACTGATTGCCTAGGTTCCAACTATCATCCCTAACAACTAAGTGGCATGAACCACCATCATCAACATAATATTGCCTGGAAAGTTGAACAACAACTTTGGAGGCTAAGCTTGCACGTTTTGCAGACTCAACCACTGCTTGAACAACATAGATAGCATCCTTAAATTCCATGTCCCCATTCTGCCTGGCAACAAAAAAATTACCATTAGCATCTCCAGGAAATGATTTCCCAGATTCCAACCTTTCATCCTTGAATCCTAAGTAGCATGAACAACCATTGTCGCATCCCCCCTATTCCCTCGCGGAGTCCGGGGTTTTGACATTTATTGAGACAACTCCCTTCCTTTTGGGATGGTATATGGGATTTTAAGAGTCGCCACCTAATGGATTAAGGTTTGTTAGGGCCCCTAGAGCAAATAACTCATGAAACTAGTTTGCATCACCAGATATCGGATAAGGGATCGAAATTACCTTGAGGGGAAGGTGCTAGGCATCCCTCGAGGTCCACAACGGTGGGTTCCGGGCGAACTTAATTAAGCGAATTAGTCTTTAAAGAAAAATACAGCAATTTAGACAACTATTATTTAAAACATGAATTAGAGGGATCCTAAGTTTTTTAGCCTATAGGATCATTTCTATGCAATACTTGGTAACTTTCCACAGGTTGGGGTGCTACACATAGTATTAGCGCACATGTCATCATCTTCTTTACTACCCAACTACTATCTTTTAGTTGTTACTTAAAACGTTCTAGTAGCTTCTAACTCGTGCCTTATGCGTGCACTACCCATCCCTTACCTATGGTCCTGGAGGTGTTTAGTACCTCTATTCAAGGTGATTCCTAGACTCACCTATGTTGCTTAAAATGAGAAAACTAGGCGACAAACAAAAGTCAAGTAGGACTATAACATAAAGAGCAAATGGGGGAGGGGGGGGGGGGGGGCCATTTAAACCCTCAAAAAAAAAAAAAAAAAAAACACC
>ML415487.1:0-12471 GCA_005239525.1 Nicotiana knightiana | reverse complement strand
CGTCCCTTACCTATGGCCCTGGAGGTGTTTAGGACCTCTATTTAAGGTGGTTCTAGACTCACCTATGTTGCTTAAAATGAGAAAACTAAGCGACAAACAAAAGTCAAGTAGGACTATCACATAAAGAGCAAATAGGGGGCTCATGTTAACCTTCACAAGTAATAAAAAAAAATGCACGCTATTCAAACAAACAATCTTTAATGATTTAAGATCCTATAGGTAGGATATCTATACGAGCATAAATAGAATATATAACATCCTTATTAAAGCGATCAACATTCGTATCAGTTTGCCTATTGATTTTGTTAAAAACTCTGCATTTGGGAAAATTTCAGGCAGTACTATATCACAGTTCTTCTTAGCCCCATAATTCTTATAAGTTTTCCTAAGTGATAACAGGAACAGAATCCTATAGTCATGGTATCTACAACTGTTAACTCATATAGGCATGATTTCTAAGTGTTATAACGGATTTGTTTATTCCTATTGACATGCTTTCTAGTTTACAGAATTATTAACTTATATAGGTATGCTTCCTAATTTACATAATTAATTAATTCCTATAGGCATGATATATAGGTGATGAAACTGATTTATTTATTTCCTATAGAAATACTTTCTATGTTTGAAAAAAAAACTGATTCCACCCTATATGCATGGTATCTGAATTGACATTTATATCTCCTATAGGCATGACATCTATGTGAGCAAGAACTTTAAACAAATTTCCAGGCAAGTGTATTAAGTAACACAAATAAGATCTTATATACATGATTTCTAATGCACATTGAGATTTGAAAGTCTGCATAAAACATGGGTTCTTGATGTAGAATTGATAAATGGCCTATAAACAAGATTTCTAGGATGCAAAGTATGAAATTTCTTATTTCAAACGGTGAGCCAAGATCCTATGGGCATGATTTCTAATGGTATGCACATAAAGAATCACCACAACAACCTATAAGCATGATTTCTAATGGTACGCACATAAAGAATCACCACAACAACCTATAGGCATGATTTCTACCCGAACTTGACAAAGATATATAATAATCCCTCCCCATATTTTACTAATAACAACATATCTGTTTTTACAATGATTATTACATTATTACAAACCAATATGAATGAATTACACAAAGCTATTCATTACACTATAGAGAGCCTTAGCATGCCCAGCATCAGCCTGGAAGCCAGGCCATCAAGCAAGCAAATCTGATGTCCACAAGTAGTCCATCCATAATACATAAAATGGGCTTCTACTGTGTCAAATTTCCCAGGGGCCTCAAAGACCCCGAGAAATGCTCACACCAGAACCTTTCTCAAAGAAACAATTGTAAAAGATTAGAAGACCAGCCAAGCATGGCAGAGTTTAGAGGAGTCTCATGGACCCTAGGCAGTGCTCACACTAGGGGTGGTAGAAACCTAGATAACTAAGAGTAGAAGTTTGAAAATAATATATAAGGGTAGGGGATAGTTTTAGGAAAAGCAGTTTGATTTTCAGAAGTGAATAGATTCAGACCACATTGTTGCAAATAGAACTGGATCAACAAACAATACCATGGTTTTAAACGGATTAGCACTTATTCAAACTAAGCATTCATGCTGGTGTTAAAAGTAATTTACAAAGAGCAGGAACGCTTTGAACTAACAGACATGATTGGCTACACATATTTGTAGTATCTAAACATGTTCAGAATAGGAAAATTTGTAGCTGAATCAAACAAGATTGCTGAAGATTACTCAGTTCATCAATTACCACTAGGTGAGGCCAAATAGGCATGTACTAAACAGAAACATACTGAAGTTTGAAGTATCTGAACAAACAAACACATAGAATAACAACTAAAGCACATTAGTCTAGAAAGAGCTAAACAGAAACCATAGATCAGATGGAAACATGCTAAGGTAAGCACACAGAACAAAGTAGGTTGACAGGAATTGAGGCATGCTAGTTGAGAGAAATAAACATGAACTATATGTGAAACATAAACATCATTGTTTGAAACACAATATTCATATAAGTCACATGGAACAACACAAGATAATAATAACTAAGGCATAGTAGTTGAGAAAGAGATGGTCGGGAATCAGAAGCATAATAAACTGACTACATGGCATTAAAAGTAGAACATAATAACAATTGAGGCCTACCAGCTAAGGAGATAGCAAACAGGAAGGTGAAGACAATTAGAATCCCAAGAATCCAGCCTTGACTTTTAGCCGGCTAGACAGTGCAACAAATAAAAGAACTTAAGTTGTGTGAGTGTAAGTATGCAAGTAAAAGTTTGTGTGTATTAGTATGTGCGTGTAAGCGTACGTGTGTGTGTGTAGGAGTTTTTATGTGTCCCTAAAATAAGAATGGTTAAAGGTTTATATAGCATTCAACAGAGTAAAACAAATAAGTTAGGAAAATCAAGAGTTCACAAATAAGTAAGACATAATCTGGGGAAATATCACTTAAATTAGGGGGAATCTCATACGAAATCAGTTAGCAAGCAGGATTGAAGTTAAATAAGGTAAGTAATAAATGTAAAGGCCCTTTATAGGTTGGTCAAGGTAATCAATACCCAGAAATTAGGCCAGCAGCGTAATTAAGGGAGGCAGTACCAATTATGAGTCACATATAAGAAAAGAATAAATAAAAAATCTTTCAGAGCGATGTCAATTTGAAAAGAAGAACAATTTTAGACCCTAATTGAGCACATAAATCAATTAATTAGTTAACTTAACAGAGCCAAAGTGAAAAAGCAAGAACAGTGATATAAATAATCGAATAATGGAAAACCTTAAGCATATCAAAACACAGAGATAAAACTCAAGCAAAGCAATTAGTCGAACAGTAAAGGAGAAACACCGGAGTTGAGCATTTAAACAGTTTTTTTTAAAAACATTTGCAGAGACCCTATTGACAATCAAAACCCTAGCTTTAGGGAAAAAAAGAAATCGGTTGATAATAGTGGTAAAAAATGAAAGAATCTTAAAAGAAAACCATTAAACAAACTCCAAACACTTCAGATCTAAAGAGATCTGAACCTATTTGGCCGGAAATAGTTAGGTTTGTACAAAAATAAACAGAGGTAGAAAAATCAAGTTTTAGACCGGAGATTTGAAGACATGAAAGCACAAAAAACGATAATACTCACAAACAATGGGTGAATGCAGACGGATTCACCAAGAGATAGAGGGACTCGAACCAGGTCTGTTCGAATCTCTTTGAGATTCCGTCAAATAACATGGAAGTCGAACACCCACTATAGATAGAAGGCCAGATAAGGCCTAGAATCGAAGGAATAAACCATGAATCAAAGGGGGTTCAGGTGACGGCGGGTTAGGGTTAGGGTAGGTTGAGAGAGAAGAGAGGAAGAAAGGATTTAGGGATGGCTGTTTTGAGAGAATGATTAGGGTTTGGGGTTATGGGTTAATAAAAATGGAAACTAAATCCTAGACGGGTATGGGTTATGGGTTATGGGTTAATGTAATGGGGCTAGGGTAGAAATTTGGGCCATGTCTGAAAAATATCAAAATAAAAAGAGGCTATTTTTCAAATACCCAATTAACTTGATAAAATAATTTATAAAAATAGCTAATAAATGATAAAAATGCTATTAATGCATAAAAATAATTACTTAATATTATAAAAAGTATAAAAGGTTATTTTCTTGTAAAATAAATTAATTATGCACATATAGGCTATTATTGCAATTATAACATGAAGATGTAAGTATGGCTATTCACGAAATAATTAAAGCTCAGCATAAATATAAATAATGATAATTATGCAATAAAATAATTATAATATCGTTTGTGATTCCATTAGTAATTATTTATATAATAAAATACTGGGATAACTTAATTGAAAAAAATTCTTTTAAAATGCAAAAATTATTAATTGATGCTCATGCATGGTTTTGAAGATATATATGCATTTTTTTTTTTGAAAAAATAATATAGGAAAAAATTGGGTATCAACAGCTGCCTCTCTTTACTCGGGAAGGATGAAAGAGTTGTAGGGTAAAGACATGATGACCAATTTTGATCGAATGGGGTGATTTGAAAGGTATAGGCTGCACTTTAGTTTCCGAGCTGCCTACATATCGCTGGTTTTACAGGAATCAGATCATGTGTAGTTCTGGACCCACCCGAGAAATAGACTGATGGAGTTATCACAAAGACGAATACAAGGTTTTGAATAGGTGAAATGGTCACGGTGAGCGGTCAAGTTTGAAATAGTATGAAGGAGTTGGAGCGGGATTTCTCCTGTTAGGATAATGGTTGCTCATTAGTTTACTTGCAAATCAAAATATTCACTGCAAGCATATATCTTTGCGTAAATTTAAACAATATGCAAATTCCCTTCAGACCATGAGAATTGTCCTTGGATGGTTGAGGATGATGTCCTTAAACCATGATGTCCCGAGCCATGAACTGTGCGGTAAGGGATTTGCATGCCATGAAATGATGTTCTCGGGCCATGAAGATTGTGCCTTCGAACCATGACACCTTTGAATAAAATGATGTGTAAGTTTGAGAGATCCTCGGGCCATGGCATGGTGTCTTTCAGCTATGAGGATTGTGCCTTCAGACTATGATGCCTTCCGACAAGTCGGCGATATTTCAGACCACGAGGTGCAAAGACATGATGCTAGAAGCAATCAAGACAGGGCTTAGTCTTGTATGAAGTTGAGGGTAGAGCTTAGCCCGAGAGAAGAGAATAGTGCAAGAGAGACAATGCTTAGTCTCGTGCGAGATTCGGGACAGTGCTTAGTCCCATGCAAAGAGAAGTAAATGCTTAGACTTATGCAAAGGGGAGGCAGGGCTTAGCCTCATGCAAGAGTGAGACAAGGCTTAGTCTCATGCAAGGATTGAGACAGGGCTTAGTCTCATGCAAAGAGAAGGCAATGCTTATACTTATGCAAGTGGAGAGGTAGGGCTTAGCCTCATGCAAGGATTGAGATAGGGCTTAGCCTCATGCAAGGATTGAGACAAAGCTTAGCCTCATGCAAGGATTGGGACAATGCTTAGCCTTATGCAAGGATTGAGACAGGGATTAGTCTCATGCAAGGTGAAGGCAGTGCTTAGCCTTATGCAAGGATTAAGACAGGTCTTAGTCTCATGCAAGATAAAGGCAGTGCTTAGCCTTATGCAAGTGGAGAGACATTGTTTAGCCTCATGCAAGGTTTGAGACAGGGTTTAGTCTCATGAAAAGAGAAGGCAATGCTTAGCCTTATGCAAGTGGAGAGGCAAGGCTTAGACTCATGCAAGGTTCGGGACAGTGCTTAGTCCCATGCAAAGAGAAGAGTAAGAGTGAAGTATTCTTAGCTGACAATGTATTTCATGCATAGCGATGGTGTTTATCATGATGATATAGTCCTGCATCCAAAGAAAATTTGTGAGTTTTTGCGGGGGGAGGTTGGTTCATGCCTTCGCTTGCTCGATTTGTTCCGCGCTGTCTGAAGGTCCTGTTCAAGCTATTACGGTAGCATTTGGCTAAAGTAAAGATTCTTTTCAAAAGCATGCATGCATAATTTCAAAAGACATAATAGTGTATAGTTTAGAATTCAGTTAGATGAACTAGTAACTGTGACACAATAAGAGAGATCGTGACTTCTTTGGCCGTAGAATTTTGAGGAGATGATTTCCCTGACTGCTCCATCTGCTGCGGTTTCCTGAACTTGCTTCGTAATTTTGAGGGTCCTCCTCAAAAACTACCCTAGTTTTCGATTGTGGAAAAATAAATATTTCATTGAATT
The DNA here is from genome assembly GCA_005239525.1 of Nicotiana knightiana. Lineage (NCBI taxonomy): Eukaryota > Viridiplantae > Streptophyta > Magnoliopsida > Solanales > Solanaceae > Nicotiana > Nicotiana knightiana. Next base: position 6,718 of record ML415487.1, on the reverse strand, counting down.
GTGACAAAACCCACAGGGCTGCCTACATATCCCCTCTTAAATCGGAATCAGGTCGAGCATAGTTCCATTTACATCATATGAAGAAGCAAAAATGAAAAATGGTTTTCACATAATACCTTTTGACTGCATCTGAGTGGATAGGATTTAGCCAAATTTCCCCATCCATCTCGGCGAGTATGAGTGCTCCTCTTGTCAATAATCTGTTAACCATGTAAGGACCTTGCCATATAGGAGAGAATTTCCCTTTGGATTCATCTTGATGCAGAAATATCTTTTTCAGCACCAGTTGTCCCGGTGCGAACTATCTTGGCTTGACTCTTTTCTTCTTATTTTGTCATGTTGTCCCAGAACACATCCGAAGGCTCCTTCTAACACTGAAAGGTAGAGTAGTAGTGGTTTACCAGGCTCTGACAGGACTAAGACTGGTGGTGTGGACAAGTACTCCTTGATTTTTTCAAATGCCTTTTGACAATCCTCGGTCAAACTGGTTGCAGCATCCTTCTTCAGCATTTTGAAAATTGGCTCACATATTACTGTGGGTTGTGCAATGAAACGGATGATGTAGTTGAGACGTACCAAGAAACTCATCACATCCTTCTTGCTTTTTGGTGGTGGTAACTCTTGGATGGATTTAACCTTTGACGGATCCAATTCTATTCCCCGACGACTGACGATGAATCCTAGCAATTTTCTGGCAGGAACCCCGAATGCACACTTTGCGGGGTTTAACTTTAGGTTGTATTTCTACAATCTATCAAAGAATTTCCTCAAGTCTATTATATGATCTGTGGCCCTATTGGATTTAATGATGACATCATTTACATACACCTCGATCGCCTTATGTATCATGTTATGAAAAATAGTAGTCATGGCCCTCATGTAGGTGGCCCCAACATTCTTTAGGCCGAACGACATCATCTTGTAACAGTACACCCCCCATCGTGTAATGAAGGCTATGTTCTCAACGTCCTCCTCGTTCTTCTAGATCTGATGGTAACCGGCGAAGCAATCCACAAAAGACTGGAGTTCATGCTTGGCACAATTGTCGATCAGAATGTGTATGTTTGGTAGCAGGAAGTCATCCTTTAGACTTGCTTTGTTTAGATCCCGATAATCAACGTAGACTCTTACTTTTCCATCTTTTTTTGGAACAGGCATAATGTTAGCTAACCAGTTGGATATTCAACTACCCTGAGGACCTTGGCTTTGATCTGCTTAGTAACTTCTTCCTTGATTTTTAGGCTCATGTCTGGCTTGAATTTTCTGATTTTTTTCCTCACTGGCGGACACATTGGATTTTTAGGTAACTTGTGAGACACTGTGGAGGTGATCAACCCTGTCATATCGTCACATGACCATGCAAAGATATCCTCATATTCTTTCAAGAATCGATTGTATTCCTCTTTCTCTGACGGTGACAAATGGATGCTTATGCGGGTTTCCTTGACGGTTTGGGAATCTCCTAAGTTGACTATCTCGGTCTCGTCCAGGTTGGACTTCAGCTTGTTCTCAAAATTCTCTACATCTCTGACGATCTCTTCAGGTATTGCATCCTCTTTTTCTTCTGAATCACTGTCTTTTTGTTGCGTTGTCTCATTACATGTCACAATCATCGGTTCATCAAGATAAGAAATAGTAATGTTGTAGGATAAAGATATGAAATAAATATAGTTATAATAAAACATCAAGCCATTTAAAAATGTCAAACAAAATGATTTTCAATAACTCAAGTTATGTTTTCGGAACCTTGAAATATTATTTAAGACAAAAGAAAATGCAAAAGTGGAAATCATTTTTTTAGAAAAATAAACAATACCATTTAGCTTTGCTACCTCGGGACTAGTCGGGCCCTTGATGGTCTAACAGTCAAGTTCTTGAGGAATGCTCCTCTCTCCACAACTTGGATGGTAAGGCCTTCCTCCTCCTCCTCTTCGACAATGACACAACAGTCCATATCGTCATTTTCCAAGAACAAATTCCTCAATGCTGCCAATGCTTCTTCTTCCTCTGATCCCGTATGATATCAGCCTGACGGAAGTTCTGACTCAAGTGCGGCATGGGTTGCTCAAGGGGGTAGTATGTACCATGCCGGGGTGGTGACTAGCCATCGTATTCCTTCCAGGTGTACTGATACCCTAAGCCAAAGGTTGTACCATGGCGTTTCAACTATATTGGCTTGGAGATACCCTGAAGTCTTTTACCGAGCCCCTTGCCAGGTTCGTACCCTTGCCATGCCAGTATACTCTGTATTTTTCTACTCCACCATTATCCTTTTCAATCGTGTTAACATGCTCGATGCGATGGTAGGTTTCTCCGCCTATCTTCCTTTTGTTTTCAACTACCGGAACAGTCCGACTGGTGTAACTAAGGTTGCTCCTATCTCCATGGATGATCACTTCTTGATGGTTCCACTCAAATTTTACCACTTGGTGAAAGGTGGATGTGATAGCTCCAGCGGCATGTATCCAAGGTCGTCCCAGCAACAGATCGCAGGAGGCGGATATGTCTAGTACCTGGAATTCAACATCGAACCAGGTAGGACCCATTTGCAAGCATTGGTTAGTTTCTCCGATTGTCGCCCTTTGAGACCCATCAAATTCTTTCACATTCATAGTCCCTGCTCGTATCTCATGTAAGACTTTTCCCAACCTCTTCAGAGTTTTCAACGGGCAAATGTTGAGGCTGGATCCTTCATCTATCAAAACCCTGGCGATGAACTTATCTTAACATTGCATTGTGATGTGTAGTTCCCTCTTGTGACATAATGCTTCCGGTGGCAGTTCCTATTCATGGAAGGTGATCTTATGGGTTTCCAATACTTGTCCTACCATGTTAGCCATCTCCCCACTGATGATGTTGTTTGGAACATATGCTTCATTCAACACCTTCACCAGAGCATTCTTGTGTGCTTCACAATTTTGCAATAATGAAATGATGGATATCTTGGCGGGAGTCTTGTTCAAATGATCAACAACAGAATACTCCCTTGCTTGTACTTTCCTCCAAAGGTCGTCTGGACCAGCTTCAATGACAGGTTTAGAAGCTTGCTTACTGGTCTCTCGCAAATGCTCAGGTGTATAAACCCTTCCTGTTCTGGTCATTCCTTGTGCAGCGCCTGATTCTTCCGTCATTGACTTTCCCTTTCTTCTAGCCTCGGCCACATAATCCCAAGGTACAACATTGGAACTGAAAAGTGGTGTGGATGCCACCGTTACAATGAAATGTATGGCCACCTCCACTTCAAATGGAGTGAGTGTTGTTGCAGGTGGCATTACTTCCACTTCTAAAGAATCGATGCGGCTACCTCGACTTTAACTAGCGGTTGTACCTGCACCACAATGGGATTGAGTGTGACTGCAGGTTATTTAGGATCATCACCTTCTCGAATAAGCTCGATTGATCCCTCGGGACCCTACTCTTCATCAGTTTCTATCACATTGAACCCTCCACCCCAATGATCAGGGAGAGGATTGTTGCGGACATTGGGTGCAACTTCCTTCGCCTGTATGACCTTACTATCAATTAGTGTTTGTACCTTGTCTTTCAAGGTGCGACATTCGTCGATAGTGTGTCCCTATGCCGGAATCACTTGTCTTGTTTGGATTAACCCATTGAGATAAATTCTCCATTGCCACATCGGGAATATGGGTGACATATACAGTAGATTTCAACCTTTCGTATAGCTGTTCGATGGGTTCAAAAATGGCGGTGTACTGTCTGGGTGGTTTGCGGTCAAAATTAGGCTAGGGTTTTTGGTAGTTTGGACGAGTTGGAGGTGATTGATAATGGGATGATTGATTGTTATAGGTGTGGTAGGCGGTAGCAGGTTGGGAATATCTGGGAGGTGATGGTTTGTATGTGGGTGGAGGTGTTTGGTATAAAATGGAGTTTTTGGGCCTTGGGCAACCATTATTGTTCCCACTTATTTTGTTTTTGATATGCTTCCTGATTGTAATGCTTTGTTTGTGGCTTGCAGTGCCTCAAAATTCATCAACATTCCACTTTTAATACCTTCCTCGGTCCTTTCTTCGAGCTTGATGATATTGGAGAACTTATGATTCTCAATAACCATTAGCCTTTCGTAATATTGCGGATCATGTGCCCTGACAAAGAACTTGTTCATCTGATCCTTATCTAACTCCGGCCTCACCTTTGCTGCTTCAGACCTCCACCGAGTAGCATACTCGCAAAAAGTCTCAGTTGGCTTCTTCTTGAGGTTCTGGATATAGAAAACATCCGGTGCATTCTATGTGTTGAGTCTGAATCTATCCATGAAATGCGACGCCATGCTCACCCAATTAACCCATTTCTTGGGATTGTGGCTTATTTACCAAGACAGGGCATCTCCAGTAAGGCTTCTCATAAATATCTTCCTGCGAATCCTTTCGTATTTTCCAAACCCACGAGCTTGTCATAGTAAGTTCTCAAATGAACCTTAGGATTGCCTGTTCCATCAAACATTTTGAACATGGGAGGCTTGTAACCCTCCGACAGTTCCACATCCGACTGTATACACAAATCCTCGTAATCCAGACCTTCAATCCCTTTGCCTCCTTCAAAACCCTGAACTCGATTCGTTAGTTTCTCGAGCTCCTCAGTCATATTCTTGTTGAGCAGGTCCTTCTCGGTGGATTCTAGTGTATAGGAGATTGGTTGAGTGGAGTGAGGTAAGGTTTCTATGTATATAGGGTTATTCTAGTGAATGCCAAGAGTTTGAGTGTAGTGGTGATCATTGGTGGAGTTCTGGGGTTCGCGGATAGGTTGCGGTGTGTTCTGAGGAGTGTGATAGGTGGTAAGATATCAACTTCATAGAGATAATCATATTTTTTGGACAAGGTTTTATATAGAGTAGGAGACATATTCATTTTTGCTAGGGAAGAGGATGATGGAAATGACTCAGACATATTTAGTAAATTGTTCCTCCCTCCGAAAGGATGCGCTGGCTCTGATACCACAGTAAGATGAACAGAGCAAGAGACTCCAAGTAAACAAACTATATCATAGATATGAAAGTTTTCCTACAAAAGGGCTAGCTATTGCCAAGCTACACTAACAGTTAATTTACTTGTAGTCGTAACAGTTTTCCAACCAAAGGTGCTGGCTTCAACAACCCATAAGGGACGGCTTGCCAAGCTACACAACTCGGAAAACTGTTGTACTACAATCAACCCAACTGTTAAAACTCAGAAAACATTCNTGGCTATTGCCAAGCTACACTAACAGTTAATTTGCTTGTAGTCGCAACAGTTTTCCTACCAAAGGGGCTGGCTTCAACAACCCATAAGGGACGGCTTGCCAAGCTACACAACTCGGAAAACTGTTGTACTACAATCAACCCAACTGTTAAAACTCAGAAAACATTCTTACTACAACAATCGAACTTTCTTAGAGTATTCTTACTCTATTTTCATACATGGACCGGCCTTTCNTACAAGACCTCCTTTATATAGGACTAGGAGGTTATTACAAGACAAACTTTCATTAAAATAAACCTATATGACATGGCAAACCTATCTATAAGTGGGCCCCTTTTTACATGTGAAGGACCTTTAGGCAAAGCCACTAAAAACTACTGAAAACATGTGAAACATGTGAGATACACATGGTTTAGCATGTGAAAGTTTGTGGGAACATATGAAAGCATGTGAAAATAGTGTGCTGCATGTGACGGGACATATGGAGGCATGTGGAAGCATGTGAAAGTGGGACCCAGATGGTTTGGAAGGATGTGGAATTTTGTCTTGGCATGGGTAGATGATATTTTAGGGTTTTTTGGTAGGTAATGTGGGATTATGGTGAGATTAACAAGGATGATTATCTTCCATTGATTTTCTCGGTTTGTCTTCTAGGAATCTTTTCATATATCTTGTGTAGTAATGCCTGGAACTCGACGGTTCTTCTTCTCTATGTTCCTTCTCTTTTGGATTCAGGGATGTGACCCACAACCTTAATCTGGATATGTTATGAGTGATTTTTTCCCGGATGATTTCATACGGAGTTTGATATTCCTTTGCTGCTTCTCGGACTTTTTTCCAGTGAGGATAAGTGCTGGTATAATTCTAGCTTGCCCAATCTTTTGGCCATATTTTTCTCGGGATGAACCTATTTTGCTGGAAGATAATTCTTTGTGCTTCACTATATTCTTCTTCCATGGATAAAATGGACACGGGAAATTTCCACCAGAATGATGACTCTGCTTGTGCCTGGTCTTTTCCGTTAATAATCTTCATTGGCCTGTGAAACATGAATACCTTTGCATTGTAGGAATCATTGAAATATTTTATCCAATATCTTCTAGGCTTGAACCATAATAGAAACACTTTAAGAGCTGGTTCAATGTTGTCAAAATCTTTGAAGACATTGCACTTGAATTCCATGAAAATGTAGTACTGATGGCACATGTACCAGAAAAACCATAATAATTCTTGTGGAAAATCCTTCGCTTGAGCTATGAATATATGGCAGAAAGGATATTCTGGATTGNTCCTTCTTTCCATAATAATTGACGGATCAAAGGGATCCATGAGGTTGAACAACTCCGGTGGATGATCTGTTGGCTTCAATGAAATTGTTCCCGATATATTTGAGAACATGAAAATCTGATTGGTTAGGTTTTGCTTAGGCTTCAACTTTTCTGAGGAAAATCTCCTTGAATATTCTTCTGGTCGAGATAGAAAATCTGCGAGAATATTATCCTTTCCTTTGAGATGCTTGACTT